>CAUYPO010134265.1:0-22228 GCA_963574435.1 Cheirogaleus major
ACTTGCGGCCGCCGTCTTGCTGTCCTGATTCTGCCACCAGCATTTGCCCCCGCCCCTTGGAAGCACCTTCGCGGCCACGCCCATGAGTGCGGAGGGTGACAGTAAATAAGCCTGGACCACAGCTGTGAGGAGTAGTGACCAGGAGAAACCGCGCCCGCAGGCGCGCGCTGGGCTTTCGGAGGCGCAGCCTGGGGGCTTGGATGTGGGGAGGAGAGGCTCTGAGGGCTGGGCTCCGAATTTGAGGATCAGGGCAACAGTTCTTCCCCCAGAGGAATCAAGTATTTATTTTAAATACTTGATTCTGCTGGTGAGAAGCCTGGATGGAATTAACATGCCACCTGGGGAGAAAAATTGATCAATGTCCCACGTGCAAAAAAAACCGTATAGTCATTCTGTTTGACAATTTCATTTGATTATCCTAAAAAACAATGAATTGGTGGCACTGATAAAGTGAGTGTTAATAGGGTGTTATTTTTCATTATCAACATGGTAAAACATATTTTTCACAACCTATTAAAGTCTTACTAATTGTCATTTTCTTACATAAAAGTACATCTCTAATTTCTATGTTACTTACAGCATTTTAATCTCAACTACTTGCCTGTTGATGGGCAATTGCACAGTATTTTTTAAATCGTTAAATCAAGCAAATATTTGAACTTTTAAAATGGCATTCACTTTTGTATGTCTTGCCGTCACTTGAGTGATTGATGACTAAGATGGTAAAACTATCAAGAGTTTTTAAAAAGCAACCTTGACCAAACAGAATTAATTACATTTTTCCTACCTAGCCAAACATGGTGCCCATCCCTCCTGAAGATGTAACAGGAACCTCTCAATCCAACCATATGATTTCACTCAAGAATCCATTTCTGGGGATCTCAAAATGAATCCAAAAATGAAAAGCTGTATCAGTTGTAGAGTTGTTAAGGAAAAAAGAAAAGTGCAACTATTCTTGACTCAGTTTAAGAATTTGTTTAATGTTAGACCATCTTTGACTAGGGGGAGAATTTTAAAAGCCAGTCACAGTGGTGCATGCATGAAGTCCCAGCTACTTGAGAGGCTTAGACAGGAGGATCACTTGATCCCAGTAGTTAAAAGCTTGCAATGCATCTTGATCATACCTGTGAATAGCCACTGTAACCCAGACTGGGCAACATAGTAAAAGACTCTGTCTCTTAAAAAAATTTACAAAGGCCATAAAACATTTGTTTGAACAAAAATCTATCAAGCAATTAGCTCTCATTGTGAATTATTGTTATTAAAATGTCCATTTCAATCAATATACATTGACTTATGGTTTTGATAGTGTTTTATAATCTCCATAATGCAGAGAAAGTAGCTTAGGCCCATTTTAACCACTTCATTACCAGCATCGACTATAGTCAACAGCCACAGATGAATGGGAGCGATGACTTTAGCCGACAGCCGTGATATGAAGGCACACAGCCGAGGGTCAACTTTAGTCGACAGCCAAAAGCTTTTACTTTTATCACTGCAGTTGCAGAGTGTGTACGTTCAGCTAAGTTGCTACGAATCTGTGACCTTTTAACAAGTCCTTAGTAGGAGTTATTATAGTTATTTTCCTAAAGCTGCCTGTAAAGTAAAACAAGCTTTCAGTGCTCTAAAGCTTTCCTCATCACACAAGAGCAAAACGGATTCACCGTCAATGCACAGCACAAACTATTGTGCGGACTATGAGTACTGGTTGTAGGCAAGGTTTCATGGCCGGTGAGTGTGGTACCGAAGTGGTTAAATTGTTGCTGGCTTCCTACATAATAAAGTCTAGGCTTCATAGCATTCACCCATGATCTACTATAGTCACATCTTTTACATGATCCTCCTGCATATTTACCCAGAACTATCCAGAAAATATAATATTTTTCTACTTCAAGGTCACTGCTCAAGTAGTTCCACCCATGTGGAATATCTTTCTTCCATTTCTGAATGCTGAAATTTCTCTATCCTTAGATGTCCGTCCTGTGTCACCTTCTCCTATATAAAACTTCTCTATCTGTTCCTTTTGAATTATCTCTCCCCATCTATGCTTCTACAGTACATTGTTTCACTCCTAGTTTTACACTTAACTGGATACTAGTAAATCTGTACAGGGAAAATACCTGGACAGAAGAAGTTTGTGCATTGAGATTGGGTCAGCCATTAGGCAGTGTCTGCCAAAATTTTGGTCTTCATATTAGACTGGAAGTTTCCTAACACCAAGCATGATCTCTAATATATCAGAAAGAAGATATAAAAGAAAGAGAAAATTAGCATATTGCAATATTATACAACTTAAGGGAAGATAACTTCAAGGAAGTACTTAATGGAATTGGCATCACATACTTCTGAGAAGTCAAAGAAAATAGTGAATGAAAGAGATGTGTACAGGTAAGGTCACTGGTAATTTTAGAGACTGCAATTTTGCAAATTATATAATATACAATTATATTTAGATAGATATAGGAAAGAATAAATAATGAAAATATAAAATTAGCAGTGGTACAGTAGTCATTCAGTGCAAACAAGTTATGAGACATGGTAACTGGTGGTAGGAGGTTGAGGAGGTTTATATCATGAGAAATTAATTTTCAAGATTTTTTAAAGGGCTGTTTTTGTTAAAGGATAAAGGGAAATGATTCATTTTAAAGGGAGATATTTGATTTGTGTATGATGCTGTTCTGAGTTTTTCATGCAGAGCAGGTCTGGTCATGGCAAATTCCCTCAGTGTTTGCTTGTGTGGAAAAGACGTAATTTCTCCATCTATTGTGAAATTAAGTTTTGCAGAATACAACATTCTAGGCTGGGCATTGTTCTGCTTAAGTCAATTAAAGATGGGGTCCCAATCCCTTCTGGCTTGTAAGGTTTCTGCTGAGACGTCTGCAGTTAGCCTGATGGGTTTTCCTTTGCAGGTTATTTGATGTTTTCATCTTGCTGCTTGCAGAATTATCTCCTTCATTTTAACGTTGGCCAGATTAATTACTATGTGTCATAGAGATGACCTATTTGCTATGAATCTCCCTGGTGTTTGATGTCCATCCTGTATCTGTACGTCTGAATTTCTGTTGATACCAAGGAAGTTGTCTTCAACCATTTCCTCAAATAGGTTTTCCATGCTTTTAGCTCTTTCTTCTTCTCCCTCAGGGATACCTATAATTCAAATGTTAGTTTGCTTTCCATAGTCCCATATCTCTCTCAGCGATTACTCAGACATTTTTATACTCTTCTCTGTCTCTTTGAATGAATGGGTCATCTTGAAAGTCTTGTCTTCAAGCTCTGACATTTTTTCTTCTCCTTGGTTTAAGCCTGTTTTTAAAGCTTTCTGCTCTGTTTTGAAATCCCCTAAATGACTCTTTCATTTCTTTAAGTTCTATTATATCCTTTCCTATGTTGTCTACCTCTCTAGTGACTTTTTCCTTTTTTTCACTGATTTTCTGAAATTCTTTTGGTTTCTTTTTGTTGGTTTTTAACTTTTCTTCAATTCTAATCATCTTGTTTGCCAGCCACATTCTGAATTGCATTTCTGACATTTCAGCAATTTCCTTATGGGTGGAGTCCACTACTCTAGCTCCACTGTGTTCCTTTGGGGGTGTTGAACTATTTTGTTTTTTCATGTTGTCAGGGTTCTTTGCTGATTTCTTCTCATGTAGTTCCTCATCTCTTGGCTCTGGGTTAATAAGATTGCAGGGCACCTGTTCTCCTTTGTTGGTAACTCTCTCAAACCAAGTCCAGGAGTGATGGCGGCTCAGGGTTGGGGGTGCCTGAGTAAAGTGTTGGACCTCAGGGAGGTTCTGCAGACCAGTGGTGGTGGGGGGACTCAGTAGTGGGGTCTTGGGGACCAGAAACAACTCCAGAGTCTCAGGGGTGGAGTTGCAGGCCTGGCAGGGGCCGAGGAGCTACAGGAGCAGAGCCTCAGACACAGGCACAGTGAGAGCTTCAAAGCTGGCTCTGGGGATTCCAGGGCAGAGCTGCCCATATGGTGGGCTGTTCCACTAGCCTGGGACTGCTGATGCCCAATTGTGCAGAAAGAGGTTTTCTTAGCAGCCCAGGGTCCATATAGGTGGGCTGTAGCTGCTGGTCAGCAAAGGTTCTCCCTCTACACCAAGGACCCACTGAGGCAGTAACCCCAGGCTTCCCAAGTGGTGCCTATGGCATATGAAGCTCCTCCTCTGTTCAGCTCCCACACTGGGGAGGAGGTGTACTCAGCCCCCAGTCACAGGGCATGACCCGGGGGAGGGTCTGTTGTATCCCCATCCTGATAGGGGTGATGCAAAAACTACTGCTGTAAGGCTGGGTCTTAAAGTGCTGGAGAGAAGAATTATTTGAGAAGGAACTGATTTTTTTGAACTGTACTCAAAACCGATTACTGTACAATTAATCAGTGTGGTTGTGTCATTCCTGTAATTTTATAATATGGAAATAAAACCCATCCAAACATCAACTTGACCTTTTTGTAATATAGCATCTTTTCCATTATGTAGATAGACTTATGAACCAGCAACTGTTTGTCCACTACTCCATTCTTAGGGAAATTCCCAACTGGTCCTATATAACCTTCTGGAAAGTTGACATACTCCCGTCAAGCCCCCATACCAACACAAAATGACCAGATTCCCCACTGTGTGTTAAAGGACATACCAGGTACTCAGGACTGCTGGAGAGCAGCTTGTCTGCCCGAGGGAGATAGGCTGGCAGGTGCCCACCTTGTAGGGCGTGCTGATCACAGGTCATTTCTAAGAAAGAACATTTCCTCTCCCTCTCACCTTGAGGATTCCTAGTGTCATCTTCCAGTTCTGTCCCTACAGAGTCACACGCTGCCTTTTCTTTTCTCTTTCCCCAACCCCAAGTCCTCAATATCACAGTCTATGAGAAAGAAAAAAAATTGACCCAAAATTCTGTTAGCATTTCAGTCAGTGGTTTCCTTGAATCTTTTTTGTAGCATTGGTGTGGGCTAACAGAAAAGAAACCCTCAGAATACCAGTGAGAGAAAAAAAAAAAAGAGGTAGTAAAATGTACAGAAAACAAATAGATTATAGATTAATGACAAATAGATTAATGACCCGAGACATTCCCCTGTCAGGTTATTAAATAGATGAATAATAATAATAATGACTAACTTTATTGAGTGCTTACTGTGTGGCAGACATTGGTCTCAGTCCTTAAACAAATAATATAATCATCACAACAAATCAATGAAAGAAGGACATTTTTGTCATTTTATAGATAAGAAAACTGAAGTTAAGTGTTTTGCCTGAGATAACACAGCTAACTAGTAGAACTGGAATTTTGAGTCTAAGCTGTCCAATTCCAGATTCTATGCTCTTAAACACCACTCCACAATTTAAGGATATAATGTTCTTAGTTTTGATGAATTAGAGCTTATCCTAATTGAAACAACAACAACACTTATGGATAATATTTCAAATATAAATATTATTTTTATTTTGCCATGATGTAGAGAAAGATTATTTCATGTTAAGACAGATAATTAAAAATCAAGCTTCTTTGGTTTTTATATTAGCCCAGCTACAAAAGCACAATTATCAATGTTTAATGAATGCAGTCACATTGAGAATATTTTCTGCTAGAGTCTGAGTGGAGTGATACTTAGTAACTAGTTACATTAATTACCCTGATTTGCATTGATGATTTAAAAAACCACATATAACTTGCTATGAAAATACATAAGTGGGTTTTAGATGTATGGAGAAATATGGGAATTGACAAAATAGATTTGTCTCAGGCGTATGATTTCAATTAAGTTTTTAAATAAGTGCTTTACACATACCGTGAGTAATTTTAAAATCATCTGCAAAGATACAGCATGGCTATGTCATCTGGGTTTTCAGGCAGGTAATGCTAGCTACCTCCATAAACTTACTATAAATATTCTCCACATCCAATTGAAGACTTCCTAAGAGAATCATCTATGGATACAAATAGAGAGAAGTGTTACAGTAGAAAAATTACAAACTAGTAATTATCTCTTGGTTTCCCATAGAATTTCTATATAGAATTGATTCCCTTTAATATTGACAGTATGTGAAACAATAGTTCTCAATCTATACTTTGCTCATTCAAAGCAGGTAGTTATATCTCTAAAATATAGTTTCCAGGACACCTTCACTTCTGATTCACTTGGTTTAGGAAGGGCCCCAGAATCTTTATTTGAAACAAGCACCTGTGGGAATTCTGATGCAGATGGTCAGCCCTCCACGCTTTGGAAAACACAGGTCAGAGACAAGTGAAGTCAGGGCAGTGTGTGGCTGTTCTGACACGCTTGCTTTGCTCAGGCAGCACCTGTACAGAGGACCATGTACCTGTTCTTGTTCACTCTGCAGGCCAGCCATTGGCTGCATGGTCAGTGTGTGACTAAAAAGTTAAGGTACCACCTTTAACCACTGCTAAAGGAGTTAATGAGTTGAGATTTTAAAAACCAACAAAAAATTAGTTGAAAAGGATTGAACCTAGAATGTAGAATAAACTATTTAATATTTACTCAATAGTTAATGTAAACAAACATACATACAGCAAACTTTCAGGAACTGTTAATTTCTAATCCCTCCTCATTGAAGGACTAACAAGACTTTGGGCTAGATGAGGGTAATGTTTTGTCTTATTGCATCAAGAATCATCCCCTTTCTTTGATTTGACTTTGTGGGATCTACTGATTCCCATCTTATCTCATCAGTGGTAATATCAATTCTGCCATGTGGTACACCATGCTAATTTTAATATTTTTAGACTATCTGTAATTTCTCATAAAGGTCTCCATCAATTATACATCTATAGCTTTGGTTATTCGTATTTTTATTAGCTGCTCTACAGATCTGTGTGGAATTAAAATTTGTTTCTCCTCCAACTTGGTGAACATGCTGACCAAGTTCAGTTGTGACAAATGGGGACAGATATCATCTCTGTCATGAAACGGTGAGAATGATAGAGGCGGCCTTGCCTTTTCACAGGAAGAGGAGGGCTGCCAAACACCAGTGTCTGAAATGGTTTCCAACAATGGGCAGAAGTTTGGCTGTTTTTAGCTTAATGAAACCATGTTGGTTCCTTAGTGACACAGATAGAGTAGCATCAGATTCTAATGGTTGGGGTTGCATTTGAAGTGGAAAGACATTTTTAGTGTTTTAAGAAAGTTTGGAATTTTACAGATTTATTATTTTTAAGTGAAGTTATGCCATCATAAAGATGTTCAACATGCCACAATCTGTAGAGAGAACAGTTAATCATTTCTTTCAATGAATTTTTTTTTCAGGGATAATTTAATTTCCTAGGAAAAGAATAACTCACATGATGAAATCTTTTTTCTTTATATCCTTCATTGTTTCAAACTAAAAATTCTTAATTCATAAACAATACAATGCTAAAAGAAAGAGTCAATTACTTTTATCCTTTTTCAACAAGTACCTCTTGTCTCCAAGGGCCCTCAGGTAACTGGTGCACAGACATGAACTCTTAGGAAATCTGCACCACTGGAAATGAGAGTCCACACAGGAAACCTGAAAGCATCCAAGGTCAACCATTTGTAACCCAAGTATGGGCAGAAAGCTTCTGAAGCAAATCAGAAAGAATTTTCTTTTTTGTGGGGGGAGGGTCGTGCTTTATTATTATTATTTTTTATTTCATTATATTATGGGGATACAAATATTGTTAGGATTACATATATTGCCCCCACTATCCCTCCCCCGGGCCGCGGCGGGGGCGGGGGGGGCGGGGAGGGGGGGGCCCGGGGGGGGGCCGCCGGGCAAGAGTGTGTACTTACATAATCGGTGGGACGTGCACCACCGGGGGGTTGGACACTCTTGAATTTCTGGCATAGCAGGTGGGGGGAGGGTTGGCAGAGGCAATATATGTAACCCTAACAATATCTGTACCCCCATAATATAATGAAATAAAAGAAAAAAAAAGAAGCTAATAATGTGAGGACACTGGGGTCATACAGAAATAATTCTGATGATGGGCATTGACAGTAGCAACAACTATATCCAATTACTGGAGGCAGTAGTGGTGTAAGTTCTTATGGCAGTTTCCAGTGTTAGTGACCTCACAGTGCAACCTATGAGACCTTCAAGTTTAGTTCTCTCGTCCCATTAGATTAAGAGTATATGAACAAACCTTTTTTGCTTAATTTACCCAGAGTCAATTTCTGTTTCTTGCAACAAAGAACCTTGATATATATACCAAGCCTTCAATAAAATTTATCCATTTTTATTCTTTTCCATCAGATAAGATATGCTATTCTTCATTGAATAAGTTCAGAGATCTTGTCCTATTTGTCTTTGTCTCCACAGGGCCTAGCAATTGCTAATCATAAAGTAGGTGGTCAAAAAGTAGAACTAAAGCTTAATAAATCATAGCACATATGCTTTCCAGGAATCTAGTAGACCCCTATTTGTCCCTATCTCAATTATAAAGTTGTCTACCTTTTATGAACATATATTATTCCTTCTACAAAGATTTTTACAATGTAACATTTGGGTCAGGACAAATTTGAAAATCTGCTATTTGTCTATATTTAGTATGTGAATATTTCCTGTCACATTATAGCATAGTTTTTAGGGAGTCCTAAAATTTTAGGACAATGATGGTGTGATTAAAATACAGAGTTATTACACTGAACTTTTATTCTGATCATCACAAGCCTATTTTTAGCCTTAATCTACTCATCTAGATTTGTTTTTGTCTGTTGAGATAGTTTTGCTACATTCCCCAGCCAGGTAGTCTTTTTATGGGATATCTTATTTTTCAGCAACCATTTCCTGGGAGTCCTTGAAAGAAGAACCTCTGATTTTCTATGTATAACTTTGCACCAATCTCCCCCATTCTATGCACATACAAATACAGAGTACTTAGCATAGTACTACATACAAAGTAGACACTAGATACAGGCTTATTGAATGGTCCTTGCCATTTTTCCCCTATACTTTCATTTACATCGTATGTCCAGGACACACACACTCTGAGAAAGCTCAGATCTGTTGATGGAAAATAACTTGGTGCTTTGCTTTTTCCATTCTCTCTTGTGATATCTGTGTTCAGGTGAAGCTTCTGGGAAACATCCTGTATTTAATGAAAACTAAGTGTTTGAAATACTGATTTGCCACACAAATAATGGCCAGATAGAAATAAATACACTTATGTGCAGATGTTTCATTATGTGCAAAATATAATAGCCACAGTATAAATATTTAAATATGTGAGTAGCTGTGTCTACACATAAAATAATCCAATGGATTTCATTTCTACAGGAAAATGTAAACATTATGACAAGGACAGCTATAGTTTGGTAATAAGCATAACCTTTCATCTAGAAATTTCTCTCTTAGGGATTTATACTAAGGAAATAATAAGAGATGTATGCAAAAATTAATACATAGAGATTTTCATCATGATGTTATTTACAATAATGAAAAATTAATAACAATCAAAATGTCAGGCAATGGAGAATTGCTTAAGCAAATTATAGTAAGTCCATATGGAGGTAAGGTATACTGCCATTCAAAATCATGTCATTGAGGAATATTAATTCACAATCCAGTGCTAAGTTAAAATAAAAGCTTCAAAATAGTATTCATAATATTATATGATTCTGCTTTGGATTATATATATAAATGCAGTTATAAATGTAATGGTAGATATATATATGCAAAACATTAATAATGATTATCTCTGGGTAGTGGTGTTACAAATGATTTTTGGTATTTGTATTATTTTGTGTTTTAACAAATTTTTTTGCACTTGGCATATATTTACTTTGTAACTAAGAAAAATGTTAAAAATATCAGTTATATCAAGAACATAATTTTCTATATTATAATATTTCATATTGTTTATACATTGTCTATTGAAAAAATAAGGCAGCACTTTTGAAAATAGTGCAATATAACTTCCATTTGTTTGGATATATAAAGTTAGCCTGTAACGTATTTGAAAATGAAGGAAATCATATTGTTATTTAAACTGAGATTGGAAGTAATTCCTGAAGATGGAATAAACAATTTAGAAGCAGTAGTGTCAATATTCAATCCTGATCATTTCTAGTCTGCCTGAGTCTTTAAACCCATAGATCGTGAGCTATTGTAAACCTACAGAGAATTTCTGTGATTAATAGACATTGTGTTCTTTAGGAATTCTCTGGAAATGGGATCAGACTTAATACAGCTGCATGTCTTATTTTTGTACCTCTTAGAGACTTCCTAATAGGTGCCAGAGTACAATGACTATGTGTAGCTATGGCTGCAGGAAGAATAAGCTCAGGAGCTGATTAGAATTAAAGCCTGAGCGGGCTTGGGGACAGAATTATGAAGAAGGCTGTTTTCCCCAGTGCAATCGGATTGAATGCACATGTTGCCTAAACACTTGAGAGAATAAGGCTGATAGCGTCACAGTATATGTAGTTTAAAATATACAGATGATAAGGTCCATGCTCTCAGGAATTTATACTCTTAATTAAATCCATCGGAAATGATGGCTTGTAACAATTCCATCAACTATGCACACCAGATTGGTCCAGAAAACAAAAAATAAACCAGATACATATTTATCTATTATAAACATATCCATTTTCTGGCTCAAAAGCACTTGGACAATTTTCATTATTAAAAAGTGAAAATACCCTGGATGGAAGACACCAATAATGATGTAGAAACCATTTACAGAGGGGGAAAAAAAGAGCATATACATATAATAACCAAGCATAAAAATATTGCCTGGGGCTTTGTACAAGCTTAGAATTTTCAACTCAGTATTACCTAAAACATCTCATTCTCGTTCTCTTTTTTTTCTGTTTAACGGTGAACTAAATCTGCCACTTAACTCTCAAGATACCTTTAGTTTTTTTCTTCATCTTCTGTTTCTCTAATTTGGACTGTACCTTCCATTAACATGGAAAGGATGAAAAAAACCTTACAAATGAGAAATTAAGTACACCTCACCTCTACTTAAGAGATGTACAAACAGGTATTAACTAATCAAATACTTGATTCAGATATCTCAAAACACTCATTGTACTTAAAGTATACTTAAAGAGATGGTGATATTGGCAGTTGTTGTATCTTTCACTGTTAAGAAAACAATCTCTGGTTACTTGAATTACAAACTCATTTTTAAAAAGCCAAATATAACTGAAAATAGACCTAACTACTGAGATGTTTAAGTTTCTGGTGTACAGAGGGAAGTATACTTGTAATGTGAATCACCTCAGTGCTGGATATTCTGTCTACAATGACAGACTTCTGTATATTTTCAGTATTTAAGGTGGATAGTCTGTATTCTGTTCATTGTTGGTTAGGTATTAGTGAAATGCTGCTTTCTCTGATGAAAATAAATCATCTGATGTTTAACAAGTATATCTGAGACCTGGAGAAATATCTTTTTGTTAAGGCTATATTAAAAGAATGTCTGTATGTTCATTGATTTCTTTGTATTGTTAACAATGGCAGTTCTCATGCATAGCACTGAACACCTGGCACCCTTTAAGAAAACAAACAGATTTTCAAATGCATTATGGAACTTCTCAATCTGTTTCAAGTTGTTCAGAAAAGCACACAAAACATCCTCCTGCAGTCTTTGCAAAAGGAGTCTTTTCTTGTCAAAGGTGGCCAGTAGCAGGATGACTCACTTGCAAACAACCAAACAACAGGCCAAACAAACAGAAAGCCAAGGTGAAATAAATCATAAAATATTTTGAGAAATAAATTTAGTTCTTATGAGATCTGTTGACAAGTGTTCTAGAATGAGCAATTCTGCCAAGACAAATTATCTGTTAGTGTACTTTTAAGACATTGCTGGAAAAATAGAGACAAATTTGCATACAATGGGTAACCATGACATAAAGTTTCAAAAACAACAACAGAATATAGACCTAATATAAACTTAAACATATTTTTAATTGGGTTACAGTAAAAATCTAATTGTGTCACTTGCCCTTTCTACTATATTATATTCTCTTGTACTACCAATGAAAGAATTTTGAAAACAGATACATACAATCTCAATTTTCAGAAAGCTCATAGTTGAATTATATGCATTATTCTTTAGTATTCCCATAGCACACTGTGTCTTGTTATTAGCACTTCTTATGTGGTATTGTGAGTAGACTATATGCTCCTGTCTTGCAGGGTTGCTATGAAAATTAAATGAAAAAAAATTGCATACAGTGCATGGCACAAAGTTGGCTTTCAACAACTAGTATCTTTTATTATATTGATGAACTAGGCTTCTGCCTATGTAGATAATTTGAGGAGTCTCAAAAAAGGCCACTTAGTCTCTAAATTATCTCCCCTACAGTCCCTTCTTTGATGCTTAGAATGCCACCATTATATTTTTTTCTTTTCCTTTGTCTGTCTTTCTTTCTTTCTTTCTTTTCTTTTTATTTTTTCTTTTTTATTTCAGTATATTATGGGAGTACAAATGCTTAGGTTACATATATTCCCCTTGCTCCACCCAAGTCGGAGCTTCAAGCGTGTCCATCCCTCAGACAGTGTGCACTGCACTCATTGTGTGTGTACATAACTATCACCTCCTCCCCCTCCCATCTGCCCAACACCTGATGAATGTTATTACCATATGTGCACTTAAGTGTTGATTAGTTAAAACCAATGTGATGGTGACAAAAACTTACTTTCTTTCTTTCTTTCTTTCTTTCTTTCTTTCCTTCTTTCTTTCTTTCTTTCTCTTTCTTTCTTCTTTTTCTTTCTTTTCTTCTTTCCGTATTGTGTCAAAATACTTATTGTGGTAGATATTGCTTGTTTTCTTTTCTTTTTTTTTCTTCAGTAACAGAAACCTGTTTTATTCATGGTAGTAATGTACCAGCTAAAAACAACTCTATTTCCCAATTTTCCTGTAGCATTGTTAAATCATTGAAATTAGCTCTGTCCAATGAGGTGTATAAAAAGTCCCTGGGAAGTACAACCCTTTCTGTTTTGAAAGGAAAAATCTTACTAGGAGAAAGCCCTTCACCATTTTTCCCCTTCATGCTCCCCCTCCCCTTTTTCCTTCCAGCACCTCAGTTGTAAGGCCCAGAGGTACAGTAGTTATCTCCCAAGCATGACATAACAAGCATGAGAGCAGAAGCCTATATTGGTAAGAATAGAAAAGAGGACGATAGAAGGAATCTAGATCATTCATGGAATTATCGAGCTACAGTACCAATCCCTAGACTACCTACTCCCAAACTTATCTCCTTATGCCTTCCTTATGCTAATGTTTCCTAATTTTTCCAACAGATTGCATTGTTAACTGATACAACAATCTTCCTAAGTGGGACAACATATTATCAGTCATCTCTACTTTATCAAATAATTTGCAATATGAAAGCTCCACATAGAGTTTTATAATAGGGAGGGTGAAGGGAGAAGCTCAGAGCATCATTCAGGCAAAACAAATCTTGAAGGATGCTAGGAGTATGAAAGTAATGGGTACCTGCTGAAGGAAGGAGATATTTCATTTCATAGAAAAGGCATAGAAAGCAGGCATTGGCCACGTAGAAATGTGTTCAGTGGCCAGGGGTTAAGAATTTTAGAACTATTGAAGATTCTTATTATTATTATTATTTCAGCATATTATGAGGATACAAATGTTTCAGTTACATATATTGCTTTTGACCTCCTCTCCCTCCCCCAAGTCAGAGCTTCAAGTGTGTCCATCCCCCAGATGATATGCATCGCACTCATTATGTATGTATATACCCATTCCCTCCTCCCTACTCCCGTATGCCCGATGTCTGATAAATGTTAATCCTATATGGCCACTTAGGTGTTGATGTGAAGCCAATTTGCTAGTGAGTACATGTGGTGCTTATTTTTCCATTCTTGGGATACTTCACTTAGTAGAATGGGTTCCAGCTCTATCCAGGAAAATACAAGAAGTGCTATATCATCATTGTTTCTTATACTTGAATAGTACTCCATGGTATACATATACCACATTTTATTAATCCACTCATGTATTGATGGGCAATTGGGTTGTTTCCACATCTTTGCAATTGTGAATTCTGCTGCTATAAACATTCGAGTGCAGATGTCTTTTTTACAGAATGTCTTTTGTTCTTTTGGATAGATATGCAGTAATGGGATTACTGGATCAAATGGTAGATCTACTTGTATCTCTTTAAGGTATCGCCATGTTGCTTTCCACAGAGGTTGCATTAGTTTGCAGTCCCACCAGCAATGTATCAACTCACGGTGGATAACAGACTTAAACCCAAGGTGTGAAACTATAAGAATTCTAGAGGAAAACATTGGAAATACTCTTCTAGACATTGGCCTAGGCAAAGAATATATGAAGATGTCCCCAAAGGCAATCACAGCAACAACAAAAATAAATAAATGGGACCTGATCAAATTAAAAAGCTTCTGCACAGCCAAAGAAACTATCATGAGAGCAAACAGACAACCTACAGAGTGGTAGAGGATATTCACATGCTACACATCCAATAAAGGGCTGATAACTAGTATCTATTTAAAACTAAGGAAAATCAGCAAGAAAAAATCAAACAACCCTATCAAAAAGTGGGCAAAGGGCATGACAAGAAACTTTCCAAAAGAAGACAGAATAATGGCCAACAAACATATGAAAAAATGCCCAACATCTGTAATCATCAGGAAAATGCAAATCAGAACCAAAATGAGATATCACTTATCTCCAGTGAGAATGGCCTTTATCAAAAAGTTCCAAAACAATAAATGTTGGCATGGATGCGGAGAGATAGGAACACTCATATATTGAAGATTTTTGTTATCTCATTTTGCTATGCCTCCTAATCTGATTTTATAATAGTTTTCATAGCATATTTGATGGAGTAAGAGCAGTGATAATTACAATTTTATATAGTAGCCAAAGGTCCTAGTTGTTTCACATATCCATCTAGCATTACACTCAGTATTGAATTTTTTTCTTCCCCCGTGGGCTAACATCTGCTTCTTCAGTTGTTATAGCAAATACTGAAAAGCTTACCTCCAACCAGGATGTATAGATATCACAATGTCATTAAAAGCTTAAGTAATTTGGCCCCAAATTCACCCCCAGATATTTCTGAGTTTTATAATGCACAACCACTGGCCACTTAATCTTGGGTCAAGTAGACAGCATATATTGAAATGGAATAATCTAACAGAAGTGCTATAATTCATCCTTAAAATAACTTTTCTGTTTTGTCAAAGATAACACTAGAAAGAGATATCCTGCACTTATTTCCTATGTTCAACAAATTGTATTATTTGCCTTGGTAGATTATTCCACATTCTAATATTTGTTTTAAATTATTAGTGATATACAAGTTTATTGTCAGATTAATTTGGAAAATATATGTGGAAATACTCTGAAAAACTAGAAGTCCTCTACAAATGTAAGAGTATCATCATTATTTTTCATTACTTATGTAGTATAGCATATTTTCTATCAGTAATGCACCGATGAAGTAAAAATGTGTACACACACTGAATAAAATTTGATTGTCATATTCTTTCTCATAGAGGAGGGAAAAAGAAAAAAAATTTAAGACATCATCAAACCTTTAGATTTCTTAGAGATGACATGCTATCTTGGATTCAGACATACCTAGACCCCTTACTTATTAGCCTAATGGCCTCAATGCCTCAATTCTCTTCTCTGTAATATGAGAATAATATTTCACTTTAGGGTTAAATAATTGACATAATGTATGTACAATAACAAAAACAATGCCTGACACTTGATAGTGCCAGTACGATATTGGAGGTATATGGGTGTTTTGGGTTAAATTGTGTCCCTTCTTCTCAAAAAAGATATGTTAAAGTTCTAGCTTCCAATACCTCATAATGTGATCGTATTTGGAAATAGGGTCATTGCAGAAGTTATTAGTTAAGATAAGGGTGGGCCCCTACTCCAAGAGCACTAGTATTCTCTTAAGAAGATGGCCGTATGAAGACACAGAGACACATAGAGAGAATGACATGTGATAATGAAGGGAGAGATTGGAGTTATGCATCTGTAAGTCAAAAAATATCAACATTTGCTGGAAAACCACTAGAAGCTAGGAAGAGGCAAAGAAGGATTTCCCTATAGGTTTAAGAGGGAGCATGGCCTTGCTGACACCTTGATTTCAGATTTCTAGCCTCCAGAACTGTGGAACAATAGATTTTTGTTATTTTAAGCCATACAGTTTGTGGTACTTTGTTACAGAAGCCTTAGGAAAGTAATAGAGTGGTTTTCCATTTTTTAAACCTATTCATCAATTTAACTTTGCCCCATCATGCACCTAGAAAATAAACATAGTGCCTACTATGTGTCAAGAATTGTGGTAGGTTTGAGGATATATTGGTGAACAAGAACAAGTACAGTCCTCATTGTGGAGTAGAGAGACATTAACCAAATAGCTCTCAAAAATAATGGAAGATGTGTTTTCAGTGCATTGAGAGTACAGATTTCAGTCCAAAATATAAGTATGTATAAAATAGAATAATTTTTGAATAACTGAACTTAATTTCTACTATAAGCCACCATTCCACCAAATGGTAGTGGTAAAAGCTTAAGCTCAACCCATATGGGTTTTCTTTGTTTAGCCCCAGAATCAAATCTCAGTTCCAAGGCTGGGATGGGGGCTGTGTGGTACTAAGGATTAAATAATAGGCAGGCACTCATTTATCTGTGCTGGCACTTGATAGGACACAATTCACTTCTATGTCATCTCTTGTTTACAAACTTTCATCAGATGCATCTCTAACTCAGCAATCTCTGCACCTTATAGAGGTACACAGGGAGCCTCTATAAGGTTGTCTCAGGCCTAAACCTGTCTCTAAACACATCATCCAGCTATTTCTATATTAGGATTTAGCGATTTAGTTGCCTTCCTCGGTTCTACCAAACAAGGACGACACTGGTTTTCTCTTCACTCAGATACCCGTCTTAGTCCATCTGTCCGCTATAACAAAATATTTTACACTTGGTAATTCATTTTTAAAAACCCAGAAATTTATTTCATAGAGTTTTGAAAGTCGGAAAGTCCAAAATCAAGGTGCCAGTAGATTTGGTATCTGATGAGGGTTTATTCCTCATAGATGATGACTTACGTGTGTCCTTAGATGGTATAAGAGGCAAACAAGGTCCCTAGGGCCATTTTTATAAAGACATTAATCCCATCCATGAAGGCAGAACCCTCATGATCTAATCACCTCCTAAAATACCCACCTCTTAATATAATAGTATCACTTTGGGAACTAAGTTTCAACACATGAGTTCCAGGGGTAGTGGGGTGCCGACATTCAGACCATAGCATACTCCTAACCAATCTAAGGATATTTTTTGTTTTGTTTTTCATTTACTTTCCCCATTAATAGTCTTTGCCATGAAAGAGTGACAGTTACTTTACTCTCAGGGAGCCACCACATTCTAGCTTCTCTCTATTTTCCAAATACTCTTTTCTGTTTTGAGTCAGAAGTTTTGATTTATGTAATCTGTATTATTCCATATTTATTCTATTTTACATGTCCATGAATCCTGTTTTAGTCTATGGTGCTAGATTTTTGAAATTAAATATCCAGGTGAAGATGTTTTAAAATCCCTTTCTGCTATTTCACACTTATCTTGAGGCAATGAACAGAGAACTTTTGCATGAGGAAAAGAGAATTATGAATAAATACCCAGCACTTCCCATCTCTTAACATGGTCACCCCAGCTCAAATGCAGCTACTGTAAAAGCTGAACACGACTTAAACCCTATATTGGTTTGTTCCTTGTGAAAGCATTCACTAATCACAGTGACAGTTCCAGTAGCCATGCTGGAAGAGGCAAACACATCATTGAACAAGGCCTTTCCTTCGAGGAGCCCTAGATAGAACCAGAATGCAGGATTAATTGGCTCTCTGTCTTTAGCAGCACAAGCAGCAGAATCGATGGAACAGTAGCTATATTTCAACTCCCTCCCCGCTTCTCTCCCCATGACCCCACACCACTCCCAGCAGCACTCCTCCACTGACCTACCAGATCCACCTCAATAGGAGGATCGCCCACGCTCCCATATCTGCCAGCATTAGAAAAATCAAGAAAGACATGGTCTCAGTGGAAAGAGAAAGTGTCCGCAGGACTTTTAAGGAATATTTCTAGCTCTGTAGGACATGGATGTGATGACTAGAGCTACAACTACAATCTTGTAACATTGAGAAAACATTGAAGTGAGAAGGCAGAGTTTGAGCTTCAAATATAGATTAAAATGATGAAATGAGTGACCCTAGCAATCCTGAGTTGTCTACTTTTGCTATTATTTTGTGTTATAGACAAATAAAAGGTCAAGAATAGAAACCTCCAGTGAATGTTTCTCCACATGAACACCAAATTCAATAACTATCTACACAAGAAAGCACCTTCAGAAGAAACATAAATCAGGTGAGCAATCATACTACCTGCTTTTAACATTCTATCAGGGAAAGAGGCACTGTAGAGGGCAGAAAGGACAATCTTCCATTGCCTAGGGAAACCCTCTACCCCCCAAACAGAGTTATTATTAGCTGCACTACCAGTTGACCAAAGCAGCAGGGAGGCTGGACTAAACTTGTACAGGCAGTGCAGCTCAGGAAGAGTCTTCTTCCATTTGGGGAAATCAAAGGGAAGAGTTCAGAGGAATGTGTTTTTCAACTTGAGTACTGATTCAGCCACACTAAAATAAAGTACCAAGAAGTCCTGGAGTCCAGGCCTTAGGCCTGGGATGTTACTTCTGGATTCAACTACCTGCTAACTAAAGAGCCCTTGGGCTTTGAGTAAGCATATAAGGTAGATAGGCAAAAGTCACCACTGGCTTTGAGTGAAACTGGGCTGGCTTCAGGTGAGACCTGGTGTTGGTGGCCACAAGGGGGTGTCCTTGTCACTCCTCCCCAACTCCAATTGCCCAGCACAGAGAGTGAGGAAGGAGAGTGAGAAACTTTGCCTGGTAATCCAGGGAAGTCTATTTTATCTTACCCAAACTCACCAAGGTGGTACCACCGGGAGTCTGCAAGATTAACAGCATTACTCAGCTTAGGGTAATTCCAGTGCTGATACAGCTGCAGTAGCCAAAGATTTAGATTGCAGCCTTCAATTCTCTTTGAATATCTGGAAAGCCTTCTCTAGAAGGACATAGTCAACAAGTCCAGACTGCAAAGGTTAAAATAAATACTTAAGTCTTCAATGGCCAGATATTGACAAACATCAACAAATGTCAAGAACATCCAGGAAAACATGAACTCACCAAATGAACTAAATAACATATGAGTGACCAAACCCTAAGCGATGGAGATAGGTGAACTTTCAGACAAATAATTCAAAGTTGTTGTCCTGAAGAAGCTCAGTGAACTTTAAGACAATACAAAGAAGGAATTCAGAAGATAAATTTAACAAAGAGATTAAAATAATAAAAAACAAAGAGCAATTCTAGAGCATAATAATTCAACTGACAAACTAAGAAATGCATAAGAGACTCACAACAGCAGAATTGACCAAACAGAAGAAAGAATTATTGGGCTTGAAGATAGGCTACTTAAATACATAGTCAGAGCGGAGAAAAGGAAAAAGTATAAAAAAGAATGAAGCATGTCTACAAGATCTAGAAAATGGCCTGCAAAGAACAAATCTAAGAGTTATTTGCTTTAAAGAGGAGGTAGATAGGGGTATTGGGGTAGAAACTTCATTCAAAGAAATAATAACAAAAAACTTTCCAAACTAGAGAAAGGTTTCAATATTCAGGTACAAGAATATCATGGAACACCAAGTAGATTTAACTCCAACAAGGTTATTTCAAGGCCTTTAATAATCAAACTCTCAAAAGTCACAAATAAAGAAAAGGTCATAAAGGAAGAAAGAATAAAGAAAAAAAATAATATATAAAGGAGCTCTAATATGTCTGTCAGTAGATTTCTCAGTGGGAACATTAGAGAGAAGGAGAGAGTGGAATCACATATACAAAGTACTGAAGGAATAAAAAAAGCTTTAAACTTAGAATATTATATACTGCACAAATGTCCTTCAAAAATGAATGAGAAATAAAGACTTTCCCAAACAAACAAAAGTTGAGAGATTTCATCAACACCAGACCTCTCCTACAGGTAATGCTAAAAGGAGCTCTTCAGTCTGAAGGAAAAGAACATTAATGGATGATAAGTAATCCTCTGAAGGTATAAAACTCATTGGATATAGTAAGAACACAAATAAACAATATATTATTTCTATAATTGCATTGCATAAACCACTTATATCTTAAGAAGGATGACTAAAAGTCAAACTTACCAAAATAGCTACAACAACATTTTGAGAGATAGATAGTATAAAAAGATATGGATGGAAACAAGATAAAGTTAAAAAGTGGGGAGGTGGAGTGAAAGGCTCGAATTTCTGTTAGATTTCTGCTTTCCCTGTTTGATTTTAGGCAGAGTTGTCATATGATTAAAATAATTAGTGATAAAATATTTTGTGCAAACTACATGGTAACATCAAATCGAAAAATGGACAACAGATACACAAAATATAAAAGGTAAGAAATTAAAACGCACTACCAGAGAAAATTACTTTTAGCAAAGGAAGGAAGGAAGGAAGGAAGGAAGGAAGGAAGGATGACAAAACAATCAGAAATCAAATAGCAGCATGTCAGTAGTAAGACCTTACCTATCAATAATAATATTGAATGTAAATTGATTAAATTCTCCAGTCAAAAAACATAGTGTGGCTGAGAAGATGAAAAAAAACAAGAGCCAACTGTGTGTTATCTGTAAGAAACCAACTACATCAATAAAGACACACATAGACTGAGAATATAGGGATAGAAAAAGACATTCCATGCAAATGGAAACCAAAAAAAGGAGCCAGAGTAGCTATACTTCAATTTGATAAAAGAGATTTCAAGAAAAAAACTTAAAAAAGAGACAAAGGGGGTCATTATGTAATGACAAAGGGGTCAACTCAACAAGAGGATATAACAATTATATATATATATATATATATATATATATATATATATTTATATATACCCAACACTGGAGCATCCAGATATATAAAGCAAATAGTATCAGACATAAAAAAAGAGAAATACACTCCAATAAAGTAATTGTTGGATACCTCAACAATTGACTTTCAGAGTTGGAATAACCATCCAGACAGAAAATCAACAAGGAAACATTGGGTTTAATCTCCACTCTACACCAAATGAATCTAATAAATATTTACAGATTATTTCATCCAACAGCTGCAGAATACACATTAATCTCCTCAGCTCATGAATCACTCTCAAGGTTTAACCAGATACTCGGGCACAAAACAAGTCTGAAAAAATTCAAAAAATCTTGAAATCATACCAAGGAATTTTTTTGTGACCACAACGGAAATAAATGAGAAATCAATGTGGAAACAACTCAAGTGCCCATCAATACATGAGTGGATTAATAAAATGTGGTATATGTATACCATGGAGTAGTATTCAGCTATAAGAAACAATGGTGATATAGCACCTCTTGTATTTTCTTGGATAGAACTAGAATCCATTCTACTAAGGGAAGTATCCCAAGAATGGAAAAATAAGCACCACATGTACTCACCTGCAAATTTGTATTAACTGATCAACACCTAAGTGGACATATAGGAATAAAATTTATAAGGCATCGGGCAGATGGGGGGGGAGGAGGGGATGGGTATATACATACATAATGAGTGCAATGCTCACTGTCTGTGGGATGGTCACGCTTGAAGCTCTGACTCAAGGAGGAGGGGGGCAAGGGCAATATACATAACCTTAACATTTGTACCCTCATAATATGCAGGAAAAAAAAGAAAAACAATAATGAGGGTAAAATTGGAAAATATTCAAATAAATAAAAATTAAATAATATGCTCATGAATGACCAGTAGATTAATGAAGAGATTAACAAGCAAATTGAAAAATGTCTCAAAACATATGACAGATTCACAGACGAATTCCACTATACTTACAATGAAGAACTGATACGTATGCTAGAGAGACTATTCCAGAAATCAAGAGGAAGGAAATCCTCCCTAACTCATTCTAGAAGCCAGTATTACCTTGATACCAAAGCCAGGAAAGGACACAGTAAAAAAAGAAAACTACAGACCAATATCTTTTATGAACATAGATGCAAAGATCTTCAACATAATACAAGCAAACTGAATTCAATCTCATATCATAAAGATGATCCACCATGATCATGTGGGTTTCATCCCAGGGATTCATGGATGGTTTATTATATGCAAGTCAATAAAAGTGATTAAC
>CAUYPO010134266.1:0-36757 GCA_963574435.1 Cheirogaleus major
AGACAGAGTCTCACTTTGTTGCCCGGACTAGAGTGCCATGGCGTCAGCCTAGCTCACAGCAACCTCAAACTCCTGGGCTCAAGCGATCCTTCTGCCTTAGCCTCCCGAGTAGCTGGGACTACAGGCATGCACCACCATGCCCAGCTAATTTTTTTCTATATATTTTTAGCTGTCCAGCTAATTTCTTTCTATTTGTTTTAGTAGAGATGGGGTCTAACTCTTGCTCAGGCTGGTCTCAAACTCTTGAGCTCAAAGGATCCACCAGCTTCGGCCTCCCAGAATGCTAGGATTACAGGCGTGAGCCACCCCAGCTTCTTCAGGCTGTGTGGTTTCCACAAACCTAGAGATAAATCCTGGGTTTTTAGGGAAAGAAGGGCACTTGAGGTTAGGAAGAGAGAAGAGCAGGGAAGGGCAAGAAAGAGGTTCAGGACAGATTGGGCAGGGAGAGTGGGGTGAAAAAGAGAGTATGACAGAGATGGAGGAGCCTAAAGTAAAAAAAACATGTGACTTCCAGATGGGAGAGCACCAGAGAGATGGCCACAATTTAAATGAAAAAAGAGGAGGGCGGTTGGCTTTGAGGACTTAGAATAAAATTGGAGAGAAAACAGGGAGCCTGACCCCCTGCAGGGAAATGAAGACAGCAGAGGGGGAGGGAGGACTAGGGGTTGTGTGCGATGACGACGTAAAGCTGAAAAGCCAGGCTGGGGTCTCAGCCTCTGTGTCAGTCCTGAGTTCAAGCCCTGCTGGATTTGACCCTTGTGGGAGGAACTGAAGTGGCAAATTAACGACGATAATGAAGTCACTGCTCCTTGTTTGTCTTTGCTGGTTTCCCCTTGAGATTTGTCCTTTGGCCAGACAGGGCAATGTGGGGGAGGGGAGAGAAAGCAGCAGTGAAGGGCGGGGGAGGGGTGCAGAAAAGAAGATGGAGAAATGGCAATGTGGAGGACAAATCGACCAGGAGAGAGAAAAGGGAGGGTGCTGAGTGAAGGGAAGAGGAATCCAAGAATGTAGGAGAGGAGAGGGAGACGTGAAAAGAGAAGGGAAAAAGGGAGAGGTGCGGAAAGACGGATAGAGAGAAGAACAATAGGGAACAGGAGAGGGAAATCTGGAAGAAGAAGCAGAAAAAAAAGGAGGGAGAAGGAGAGGTGGCATGGAAAAATGGCGAGCCGGAGGGAAAGAACGTGGCCAGGGCTGCAAAAGCTGCAGCTGGCGGGGCCAGTAGGCGGGGCCTCATCTCCATCTCTAATGGCTGTGAAATGAGGTTAGCTCCATTAGAGGCGGCAGGAGTGTAACAAGATCACACTCATTAGGGCTGGGCCATCCCAGTAATTACCACCACCCCAAACACTCCCTTGCCAGCCGGGCCACCAAGCACATACAGGCACACAGCAACACACCCGCATAGGACGCCCCGTTGCTGAACGAGCAGCCCAGGGCCCACACATGTGTAACTAGAGGGCCTAGGGGAAATCCAGCCAGGGGCCAAAAATGAGCACCTTCGCTAACCCCAAAGAGGCCTGAGACAGGGCTAAACCCAGGCTACAGTTCCCCCAACACAATCAAAAAGCAATAAACATACACATACTCCCCAATTCAAGAAATAATGCATGTGGATGAATAATTATCATTTCCATTTATTGATCACATCCAAAGTGTCAGTCTCCATAATGATCACCTCAATGGACACAACTCCATGAGGTACTAATCCCCATTCTCTATATAAAGAAACTGAATTGAGGCTGGCTTTAAAACACTTACCTGAGGTCATTTACATATTAAGGAATAGAACTAGAATTTGATTCCAGGTCTGTCTGATTCTAAAGGCTGTTTTGTAAAATTTTGTAGAGATGGGGGGTCTCACCATGTTGGCCACACTGGTCTCAAACTCCCGCGCTCAAGCAATCCTCCTGCCTCAGCCTCACAGAGTGCTGGGATTACAGGCATGAACCACCGTGCCTGGCCTCCAGACTGCTTGTTTGATGAAGTTCATATGCTAATATGAATACACATGTGTAGACTTTCACATTTAAGAGGCATCACAAATGAGTACACATATCACCATTCAAATAATACTACCTGCCATATCTATCTCCCCCTTCCCTCTCTCTCCATATACATACACAGAATGGTCAGTGCCCCTGCATAGACTGCCATGTGGATGGCGCCCCCTGGAGTTTCATAAAGCAGTGGTCCTGTTCTGGACCATTTTATGCTAAGAAACAAACTAACTGGGAAACAGCCCTCTAGCAACTTTAAACTCAAAGAGCAGGACAGCACATACGCTCAAAGTGACAGGCATAAAGGCAGAATAACATACTCAAACTCAAAGCCCTCATTCAAAATGCATACCAACCAGAGTTCAGAAGCTTACAAATTAACCCAAGAGCAAAAGCAGAGGTGTGGGGTGGAGGGCAAAGGGCAGCAGGCTACCTGAGTTCCAATCTCAATGATTCTACTTCTTTCTAAGTGGGAGACCTTAAAAATAACTTAACCCATATAAGTCTGTTTCCATATAAAATGGAAATGAATAGCTGGATCTATTACATCAGATTGTAGCAGATTAGGTGATGTGATACTTGCCAAGGGCTTAGCACAGTGCCACCACGTGGTAAACATTTAAAGACGTTGGTTATTATTTTATTATTATAATTAGTTGTTGTCATTGTAACAGTATTTAAATTGAGTCATTACATCACACAGATTCACATAGTATCTCTTCTATAGAGGTCCCCCCATGCCAGGATCCTGATTCTGAATTCAAGGGCACAACTCCCTGTCTTTTCACTACTGAGTGCTCATACAGAAAAGGGTTCTGAGCTGGCTTCATGTGGTTGTCTAAGCCTGAGGTATGTAGTATATGAGAACCACATCCAGTAGAATGTGAGTCTCTCCAGTGCACTATAAGATCACACAGATCAGTGCAGCAGAGCAGCTCCACACTGCTGTCCTAACACATCTACACTGAGGGAGATGCCTGGGCAAGAGGTTCCTCTCCTGGACACCTACCCTCACAAGTAGCAGACACTCTGCAGCACACCTCAACAAATCCATGAAAACATGGATGGGTGTGGTTTCTGTCTACAGCTTCCCTTCTTACACCTTACCCAATCCCTCCTGCCCACCTGCCCAATTTGGTGCCAGAGCTGGAGGCCTGGAAGAGATTCAATATTTACATAAGCAAATCCAGATCCAACTTCATTCCCTCCTCACTTGCCTACCTCTCCCTCTTTCCCTCCCTTCTTCCTCCCTCTTCTCTGCTTTAGCTGTTGCTTTATCCCCTATGACACTCCTTTTCCCACATGTCTATCTCATTCCCTGCCATACTGGTTTTCTTTCTCTCTTTTGGACAAAACTTATCTTGCACAAAGTAAGCACTCCCTAAATATTTATAGAAGGGGGGAAGAGAGAGGCCTAGGAGAGATAGAATATAAATAAATGGAGGAACAGGATTACTGGGGGTTTTTTGGTTTAGTTTTCTTCTTAATATAGAAAGTAAGATTTAAAGACAGAGGTAATGATAGTTCTAAATTCAGAGATGACTTGGAAAGGGTATTTAGGAGAGAGAGAGAGAAAAAAAAATGCAGGGAAAGGCCAGAATAGTTTTGATTCAGGTCTTAGCTACTTCTGCACCCTGTCCAAGTGTAAGCCTAGGCCAAGCTTCCACTCTTTGCTCTGGGGTAATGATAGGTATCTCTAGGCCCAGCAATCAAGAGGGCCAAGTAATAAGTCAGCTCTGCTGCTGGGTAGACTAGATTTAAATCCTGTCTACCTAAGATTCTGCCCTCACAAAGGGTAGAGAATAGATGATGAGTCTTGGTCAAGACTGCTGCACTGCCTGTGAAAGCCTTTGCCATGTGGTTGGGTTTGGAGAAAAGGAGAGGGGAGAGTTTTATTTTCTGGTTTTTGCAGGGGAGCTGAGGAGGTAAAGCAGAGGAAACTTGTCAGCCTTTGTGCAAACACCTTACTCTGCTCTATAGGAGGAGACAGCCAAGAGAGAAGGAAAGAACTACCCTCACTGAACATCCAGTATATGCACTTTACACATTATCTACTCTGGTCTTCACAACTGGGTACGGAAGGTATCCTTATTCCCTTTTTTCTAGACAAGGAGACTGAGACTCCATGAGTAACTTCTCAAGGTTGCACAGTGGTGGAGCCAGGAATGAATCTGGTTCTGCGTCGATCCAAAGCCCATGTTCTTCTACTGTCTTAAAAACAAATAAAGCTTATCTAGTTAAGATTTTATTTGCTGTTTGTACTAAACAATCCCCTTGTTAGGAGCACACACACTTCATCTTTACTCCTTCTCTTCCCCTCTCCACGGCTGCCTCCTCTTGGAAGCAACAGGTTGAGACAAAAAGGGGAGAAAGACAAGAGCAGAGTGAGTGTGGAAGAGAGCAATGCCTTAGGCAAGAATTTATGAGAGAGGAAAGAAAAAAGTAAAAGGTCCTACAATTGGCTCTGAGTAAGGAAAAGTGGGTAGATCAAACAATTAGAAAAGCGAAAGGCAAAAATGTTTAGAAGGTTCTGATGTGGAAATCATTGTATGCAAATTTTAAGCAAACTTGATGGTATCCTGATAGACTGCTGCACTGCCTGTGAAAGCCTTTGCCATGTGGTTGGGTTTGGAGAAAAGGAGAGTGGGGGTTTTGTTTTCTGGTTTTTGGAGGGGAGTTGAGGAGGAGAAAGCCAGTCAGGCCCTCATCAGGCCTGCACCCTCCTTGATGATGTTCCCTCTGTAACCACTAGGGAGGCAGTAGTGTTTTTTCCCTCTCCTGGTGGACCAGAGGTGGGAGGGGGCTGTACCAAGGGGAATCCTGGTCTTGCCTTCCCCTGGAACCCCTTCTAGTTGTACCAGTCAGTACCATCCAGCCTGAACCCACACCCTGGCTACTCTTCAGTGAGGGGCAGATTCCTCAGACTTTATGTTTTTGGTCCTTCCTTTGCCCTTGTCCATTTGGCTCTGGTAATTCTTGGGTTCTTAAGTCTGTGTCTCCCCTGTCTTGCTTGGTCTCAGACAGAGCCTGCCCTTTCAGCTTTCCACTTCTTTTTCTGCAACTTCGCACCCGAGCCTTCCTGTCTGTCTCATAACCTTTCCCCATCTCTGTAGCTTTCTGGGTCCTAGCATGTGTCTTGCACCCTCCTGGCTCCCTGGTGTCTTCCCTTTCTAAGTACTGTATATCTGCCTACCTCCCATGGAGGAATATTTGCAGTTCAGTAGTTAAGACTCTATATTTTGTATGTCTGTGGGGCAGTGACTCCCTAGCTGAGTTTTGAAGGTAGCATCCTTCCCTTCTCATCCTGAGGAATGACCAGAGACCCAGGTCTGGAAAGAGAAAGAGGGCAATACCAAAAGGGGGAAAAAATCTCTTCTGTTTCTCTACAGCCTTCTCTCCATCTTCTCCTCTCTCCCGCCCTCTGTCTAGGGAGGAAAGGACTCATTAGGGAGGAAGGGAGGAATGAAGGGACAGCAGGGAGCTTTGGAGACTGAGGGCCATTTTGGAGCTGGAAGACTCATCTCAGGGGATGACTACACCCTCAGAACTCTCCACCCTCCCTTGGCTCCAGGCCTCCCTCCTCCCATCCCCCTCAGTGGCAGCAGCCTTGTAATTTAAAGCTCTCTCTGTCGCCTCTAATGTGATCCTCTCGTTTTATTGACTCTCTCTGCCGTCTGTGGCGCCCCTTCCCATCAATCTCCTCTCTAATCACACTACTGCCACTGCCTGCTCTGTCTCCCCTAACCCCTCTCATTCCCAGAGGCCCCCAGCCCTCACCTCTACCGAGGTCTTTCCTTTTGACTATCCCCCACCTCCACTCCATATCTGACCCACCCTCTTCCTCCTTCCCTCCTCCAGAAGCAGGAATGTCAGGGCCTTTGAGGGGTTGCCTTGTCCCTTTACCCACATCTGAGATGTGTCCCAAGGGCAATGCCCTTAAGGAAAGCAGGGAACTAAAGGGAGGAATGGCAGTGGGCCTGAGGATGAACAAGAATCTTGAGCTGGGGGAGGCACATAGGGTATGACTTTTAGGCCTGTTGTAGGTTTCCACAACATCTCTAGTTCAAGGTGGGAAGGGCAAAGAAAGGGACCTAGAGATTCTGAGAGGGAAGGAAGTTAAGATGGAGGAGGGACATGGAAGGAGGAAAAAAGTGAAAAACTAACTGCTGCAGCTAAAGGTTTGTAATAAATAGTGGGTGATGGGAGAAGCACTGAGAAGAAAGGGGGAGGGGGAATTGGTGACAGGGGATGTGTGGGGGGGGTGGAAATGCACTGAGGCAGAGATAAATTTGCAATTGAAATTCTTTCCTGAAGAGGAGGAGGGTTAGGTTGGGTGGTGGGGAAGAGATTTGCAATTTTAAACAGCTGCCGACCTACCCTCGGCCAAGCTGAGTCTCACCCACAAGCTAGCCAAAACTGAAGCTCCTTTGGTTTCTAGCTAGGAATCATCTGTGTCTTTTTCCAGTCCTGGGAAGCAGATGCTTTGGAGAGAAAATCTGGGAGTTACTGCAGGATGTGGGGCTTAGGTCTGCCTGGCCTTCCTCTGAACTGTGATCTAGAGTTGCAAGTCAGGAGCCAGGAAGGAGCTGGCCGAAGTAGGCAGGTGGGCTCTACTGCTTAGGCCAGCTGGAAGAGAGCACCCACCAGTGTTGAGCCCTCAGCCAGAGCCCAGGATAGGCCTCTCTTGCTCAGATTCATTCCTTCCCACCAGGTGGGGTAAAGGGTGGTGGGCCCCCCCCTGTGGGAATGACAGTGAAATGTCAGACCCACACAAACCAGCATGCTTACCTCCTCTCCCTCACCAAGGATTCCATTGGAGGAATACCATTCTCCCACAATATTAGGGCTTCTGCTTTCTGATTATCTAGGAACCGACCCGCCTCAGTCCAATTCCTTTACTTCCCATTTGGTTCTCTAACTCCCTCCACCTCTCCATCACCTTCACCCCTTTTCCAGGTGCTGATTTGCATTTTCATTAGCATGCTAATCCAGCCCCAATTGGAGCTCCTTAATGGCTCTGACTTCACGCCTGGCTAGACCCCCTGGAGGAGGAGGGAAGCTGGAATGGGGCCTACAGGCTGTGTGGGGCCAGACTAAGGACCCATTTCAGACCTAGGAATCTGGGGGTGAGGGTTAGAGGTGGCCCAAGGAAAGAGAGACTATACCCCTAACCCCTTCCCCAAGCACTCTGGCCTGAGCACTAGAAGTTTAATCATTAGAGATCTGCTGATATGGGCAGCTGGAGAGTATGTGGATGGGCCACTTGGGACCTTGGGAAGAGTATGGAATGGGGAGGCATGGGAATGTGGTGAGTTAGAGGGGAGGATCCCAGTAAACAAAAGGATGACAGCCTTGCTGCTTCTAGTGAGCTGGAGGTTGCCCGGGAGTCCTGATTTCTAGACCTTTGGAGGCTCATTTGGCCTTTATTGTGTCTGAGGGACAGTCCAGCTGGACGGAGAAGTCTAGGCCACGGCTTTGCAGTTTACTTAGTGCTTGGCCAGTCTTTCTCTAGTTTCCCTTCTTTGGAGCTGTGTAACCATCAGTAGCTTACTTAACCTGTTTCTTGGCTGCTTATCTATAAAATAAGGTTGCTGTGAGATTAAATGAGATGATTGATGTAAAGCATTTAGCATAGTGCCAGGACCATGGTAGATGTACCTTAATAACTATTAGTAATATTATTACTATTACTTATTATTATTTTTTTATCTCTTTGGGGAGGAGGAGGCAACATATAAGCTGTAGTCTTTCAACTGGCCAGGGAATCTCCCATCTATTCCATATGCTTGTGACCACAGATGGATCTGGAAGGCATCTGAGAGCAGCATGGCACCTCATGCCATGGGAAATCAGTTATCGCCTATCTCTGGCAAGAAGACCTTGATTAGGGAATTTACCTCTTCAGGGCACAGAAAATCTGAGGGTCTTTCCCAGTGTTCTGTCATTCAAAAGACATCTATTAACTGTAAGGCAGGCAAGTTCTATGTGCTAATGGCAGAGGAATCAAGCAGACCTGAACCCCCATTCTGGCTGCTGGTGGAGGGAAAACAGATTGTAGGGGGCAGCAGTGGAAGATGGGAGGCCAACATGGAGTCCAATGTATTAATTTCGGAAAGAGACGATAATGGCTTGGGCCACACTGGTGCCAGTGAAGAAGAAAAGTGGAGGGACTTGACACGTTTTAGAGGTTGCTGCCAAATTGGATAAGGGAAGGACAAGAGAAAACTTTTAGGTTTTCAGCCTAAGCAACTGGATAAATGGTACCAACGTTTGAGGTAGGAAAGATAGAAAGGAGTAGGTCCAGAGGACAAATAAAGAGTTCTGGTTTTGGACATGTTAAGTTTTGAAGCCTATTAGACACTAAGTGAAGCTTCTGGTTGGCAAACGGGTGAGTCTGATGTTCATGGAAGAGGATGGGACTGCAGTATCCAGAGATTCAGCTGCCTGGCAGGGGTCCCTGCAGCCTCACAGCACTGCTCTCTTGGTGTTTCCCTGCAGGGTACTGGCCGTCACGCTGAAATGAACCCCCAGCACTCCTCCGTCTGCCATGGCCACCCTTAACTTAGCCTCCACTGCTGGCAACACCCCCTCCCCTGGGCAAAATGCCCCGTCCCCGCCTCCGGACACCTCCTCCTCCAGCACCCCCTCTGATCCTATCACCAAAGATCCCCCTGCTGCCCCCTCCCCCTCTGAGAGCATGAGGCCCTCAGAGCCAGGGGGACAGCCCCTGGAGTCAGGCTGTGGCCTTGTCCCACCAAAGGAGATTGAGGAGCCCCAAGAAGGGCCTGGCTGTGGTCGCTTCCCACCAAAGGACCTGGGAGTAGAGAAGGACAAGGAGCAGGAGGAGGAAGGACTCCCTCCCGTGGACCTAAGCAACCACCTATTCTTCACAGCTGGCGGCGAGGCCTACCTAGTGGCCAAGTTGTCTCTGCCAGGCGGCAGTGAACTCCTGCTACCAAAGGGCTTCCCCTGGAGCGAGGCAAGCATCAAGGAAGAGCCCAGCCTGCCCCTCCTTGCCCACCCACCCCCCACACACCTCACTGCCCTTCATATCCAACATGGCTTTGACCTAATCCAAGGCTTTAGCTCTTCTGACCAAATTCTGTCCCACGATACCTCAGCGCCATCTCCGGCTGCCTGTGAGGGAAGGGATGGAGCCTTCTGGAGCTACCAGCTGGCTGCAAACCCACCCGGAGATCCCAAAGATGGCCCCATGGGGAACAGTGGGGGAGACCACATGGCACTATTCTGGCTCTGCCTTCTGTGCCGCCTGGGTTTTAGCAGGTCCCAGGCCTTTATGGGTCATACACAGTCTCATGGGGTGAAGCTAACCCCTGCCCAACGCCAGGGCCTACCAGGCAGCCCAGCCGTGCTCCAGGAAGGGGATGAGGGCTGCATGGCCCTCATAAGCTTTTTGGAACCAAAACACCCTGCTCACCCTCCTTTTGAAATACCCTTTGACAACGGCAGCACACTGAACACAGAGGCGAATGTAGCCCAGACGGAGGATGGCCCCCCTGAGGCAGAAGTCCACACCCTTGTCCTTCCTGCTGAAGAAGTCATGGCCCTCAACCCATTCTCCCCACCCACAACCCCAGCCACCTGGGACCCCAGCCCAACCCAAGCCAAAGAATCACCAGTAGCAGCAGGCGAGGTAGGGCCAGATTGGTTCCCCGAAGGGCAAGAAGAGGATGGAGGGCTCTGCCCCCCACTCAACCAAAGCTCACCCACATCCAAGGAAGGGGGCAGTCTCCCCGCCCCAGTGGGCTCCCCTGAAGACCCCAATGACCCACCCCAGCCCTACCGCCTGGCTGACGACTACACCCCAGCCCCTGCAGCCTTCCAAGGGCTCAGCCTGTCCAGCCACATGTCCCTGCTACATTCTCGCAACTCCTGCAAGACACTCAAGTGTCCCAAGTGCAACTGGCACTACAAGTACCAGCAGACCCTGGATGTGCACATGAGAGAGAAACACCCTGAGAGCAACAGTCACTGCAGCTACTGCAGTGCTGGGGGGGCCCACCCCCGCCTCGCTCGTGGAGAGAGCTATAACTGTGGCTACAAGCCCTACCGCTGCGACGTCTGCAACTACTCCACCACCACCAAGGGAAACCTCAGCATCCACATGCAGTCTGACAAGCACCTGGCCAACCTGCAGGGCTTCCAGGCAGGCCCCGGTGGGCAGGGAAGTCCCCCAGAGGCATCGCTCCCGCCCTCCACGGGGGACAAAGAGCCCAAGACCAAATCATCCTGGCAGTGCAAGGTGTGCAGCTATGAGACAAACATCTCCCGCAACCTACGCATCCATATGACCTCTGAGAAGCACATGCAGAATGTCCTAATGCTGCACCAGGGGCTGCCACTGGGCCTGCCACCTGGGCTGGTGGGGCCAGGCCCTCCTCCACCACCAGGGACTGCCCCCACTAACCCCCCTGAACTCTTCCAGTACTTTGGTCCCCAGGCCCTAGGGCAGCCTCAGACTCCCTTGTCTGGCCCCGGGCTGAGGCCAGACAAGCCTTTGGAAGCCCAGCTGCTTCTCAATGGTTTCCACCACCTTGGAGCACCTGCCCGCAAATTCCCCACACCTGGTAAGCTCCCCGAACTCTGCTCCTCTTCCCCCTTCTCTCTTCCCCAGGGCCACACTCTATTCCCTACTTTCTCCCAAAGGCCAACTCCCTACTTAGGTTCCCTCTGAGCACTGTCCCACTCGTTAACTCACCCCTCCATATAGCAAAGTGACCCTGCCCCATTTCTTCCTTGGGCCACTAATCTGTTTCTGTCCCCTAGCCCCTGGCAGCCTCTCCCCTGATGCCCACCTGCCTCCAAGTCAGCTCCTGGGCTCATCTGATGGCATGCCCACCTCGCCACCTCCAGATGACAGCCCATCCCTGAGGGTATTCCGCTGCCTAGTGTGCCAGGCCTTCAGCACAGACAGCCTGGAGCTACTGCTGTACCACTGCAGTGTAGGCCGAAGCCTCCCTGAAGCTGAATGGAAGGAGGTGGCCGGTGACACCCACCGCTGCAAGCTCTGCTGCTACGGCACCCAGCTCAAGGCCAACTTCCAACTCCACCTCAAGACTGATAAACATGCTCAGAAGTACCAGCTGGCAGCCCACCTGCGAGAGGGTGGTGGGGCCATGGGCACCCCCACCCTGGTGCCCCTGGGAGATGGGGCCCCTTATGGGTCTGCCTCCCCACTGCACCTGCGCTGCAACATCTGTGACTTTGAGTCCAACAGCAAGGAGAAGATGCAGCTGCATGCCAGGGGAGCAGCCCATGAAGAAAACAGCCAGATCTATAAGGTGAGGCTGGGGTAGGCCAGGGCAGGGAAGAGGAGAAGGGGATGGGGATGGAAGGAGGAGATGCAGAGTAGGGAAGTGATGGGAAAACCCAGGGTTACAGAAATGGAGAAAAAGAGAAGTATGCACCAGGGTAACAAAGAGTTTGGACAGACATGGAGAAAGAGACCAAAGGATAAAGGACTCTGATGAAGTGAAACAAAGACTTTATTCAGCTCTTCTGGTGGTGGGGCTAGAGGGAGGGGTCTGGGTCAGCTCAGTCCATCATGTCACCAGAAGTTCAAGAGGATGGAACCAGATTCCATTCACATACTGGGAGGGAGTCCAGGAGTGGTAGAAGGAAGAGAAGACAAGCAGTAATACTCAGGGGGCTCTAGTGATACTAGAAGATTAAAGGGGGGGATTGAGGGGGTGGAAGGAGTGGGTAGGGATGAGGGTGCTGCTAGTCAGGCTCCCTGGGGGAGGCAAAGAAGTCCGCTGAGATCTGGAGGTGTCCCTTCTGAGCCTGAGCCAGCCTCTTGCCATGGTTCTAGTTTCTGCTGGAAATGGAGGGAGCAGAGGCAGGGGCAGAGCTGGGGCTGTACCACTGCCTGCTGTGTGCTTGGGAGACACCCTCCCGCTTGGCTGTGCTGCAACACCTGCGCGCACCTGCCCATCGTGATGCACAGGCCCAGAGGCGTCTGCAGCTGCTACAGAATGGTCCAGCAGCTGAGGAAGGACTCTCAGCTCTCCAGAACATCCTGAGCTTCAGCCATGGGCAGCTCCAGACTCCCGGTGAGGAAGAGGGGACTGGAGAATAAGGACTGGGCAGGGAGGTCAGCAGGGTGTGGGGAGCTGGGGGCCTGAGGAGAAAGGGATACAAGGAGGGAAAATGGGTCTGTGGACCATCAGTAGCAAGTGGGAAGAAGATATGAAGGGATAAGACAGGCCCAGTGGGGGCTGCTGAGTGAGGAGGGGTAGAGAAGGGCAGGGATTTTGCTCAGTGGAGAACAGAAAACAGGAAGGGAGGTGAGGAGGAATCACCCAGTGATTCTGAGCAGTGACTAGTGTCCTAACAACACTGGATGTCGGGGGTGGCAGACTGGAGCTGGTCAGGAAGGAAAGAAGAGGTAGAAAAAAAAGAATGGAACCTGCTTTGTGCTGGGCCAGGACTTGTTGGAAGGAGATGGGAGCTATGGGCATAGTCCAAAGACAGCAGGGATGGGAAGAAGCCTCTGATAAGCTTCCCTGCCTCTTCCTATGTCCTAGGAGGTCTTCAGCCCTAAGGCTGGGCTTAGAGTCCCCCTTAGGCAGCTAAGGCTGTACCAGCAGAGGCTGGAAACAGCCAGCCAGGCACCACTGCTCCAGAGGGTGCAGGAGAAGAGCCTGGGAGGAGCTGTCAGAGGTGGGCATGGGTGTCGAGCTCTGGAGAGCCAGCAGTGGGCAAGGGCGAGGGCACGGGCAGCAGGAGCCAGGAATAGGCAGCATTGACTGGTGCTAATTGAATTGCCAATATGCTGGCTGGAGTTAAGTGCTGGAGGGGCCCAGATCAATAGCTAACGATCCTGGCGCAGGGCTGAATGGAGTTAAGGAACTTTAACACTTTAATTAGGCTGCCACCGAAAATAAATTCCTACACATCTGTCAATTCTTACTTGAGTGGTAATCTCCTCTCCCAGCTAGACCTGCCACCTCCTGCTCACCGCAGCAGCCGCTTCCATTCAACTTCAGCTTCTTTCTTCAGTGCCCCTCTCACATTTCTTGGGCTTCCCACTTCCTGGGTCAGTCAAGACAGGGAGCCAAGTCTGGTCCTGTTCTGTTGCCTATTGCTGGACTTGCACAAGATGACTCTCAGGCCCTAGCAGTTCTAATAGTGTAGCTTTTCTCTTCACCCTCTGTGTGTCTTTTTGGTGGCTTTTCATCCTCTCCTGCCTGTTGATTCATCCATTTTCTCCTTCATTGCCTGGTTGCTTGTCCTGTTTCCACTGACCTATTGCCTCCCTTCCCTGATGCTTTACCTCTTTAAGCTGACACTCTCCCATCCTACACAGGGAAGGCTCCTGTCACCCCCTTAGCTGAGCCACCCAACCCTGAGAAAGAAGTCCAGAACAAGACAGAACAGTTGGGTGAGTTGCTCATCCAGTCTATTTTCCCTCCCTTCTCCCAAGTCCTCACACCTTCTGAGAGGCCAATGGGACCTTGCAGTGATCCAGGAGCCCAGCAATGCCTCCTGTGCTGGAGGAGCAAACTGACCACAGAAAAGCCTCATGGGGAGGGGGGCAGGAGGCTGAGCCACAGAAGGCTGGGTGCTTCCACCTGCTTCAAGGACCTAAACCTGGCCATCCTGCGAACCTGGAGGCGGCCCCTGCCAAGCCTCACCTGTCTACTGAGTTTCTTGCCCTTTCTCTCTTTCCCTAGAGCCCAACCCCCTACCCTGGAAGTGCTCTGCTACAAATCATCTTAAGGGCTGGGGGAAGAGGGAGAGCTGTCAGAGTCCCTTAATGTCCTCTCCTTTCATCCTCAGCTTTTGAAGAGGCAGAGAACAAGACCAGCCATTCCAGAAACAGTGCCAACCAGACCATGGTCAGAACTGGGGTAACTGGGAAGTGCTGAGGTGGGGGTCTGGCTTTACTGAGATCTGCTCATATTCTAAAGGAAGACCGAATTTTGTCATGCTTGTGACTTATTTCACTAAAAATAGCACATTTAGGAAATGCCACCCAGGTCCAGTTACATATGTTCAGCACCATATGGGGGTAGAGCTGGCCCCGAAGGGTGGAGCATAGAGGGACATGAGAGGAAGGGATGGCAGGAACTTGAGGGAAAGGTGAAGAGAGGAACTGTATTGAGGGCAGGAAAGACTGGAGGCAGGTAGAGGAAGGAGGGGAGGAAAGAAGAGAAGAAATGAAAAGAGAAAGGCAAAAGCACAAACCAGCTGCTGCCTAGCTCTTCCCTCCTCAGTTAGGAGGAGAAAGACAACTAGACACAGACATTCATATCTGACAGAAAGCCCTGAGCCTGGACAGAACTGTCCTGGTATCCTTTTCTTGAGGGTGGAGGCACCAACCAAATGATTTACCCTGACGGCATGTCCCACAAATCTTTAAATACCCAGGACTCGAACCTAAGCAGGACCCAGAAGTAGGTTAGCTCTGTGGCCTGAAAGTGTTGATTCTGAGGGAATTCCCAGCCTCTGGTCTTGAGATGCCATCCTGTGCCTCACAGCTCTCCGGACTAGACTGCAATATGCAAACTGCAACCATGCTTTATGTCCCCAGCTTCTCTTCTTCTTAACTTCTGTTCCCTCCAACAGACCTAATTCCAGATGTCTGCACCAAGGGCTGGGTGCATTAAGATGAGCACCTGAGTCCCCTTCCTTTGTGGCCATCCCCTCCCCGACACACAGGCCTGGACCAATGGCACAGGCGACAGGACAGGAAGTAAGCTAGGGAGACAAGCCTGATCTGAGGCAGCAGGCAAAATTCAGGCTGGACAGGTCAGGCAGTCAGGTGACAGCAGGCCTTTGCAGCCCCACCCCTCTGGAGGTGTGGGCGAGAATTTACTGAGAATGTGCTGAGAGGGCTGGGCCAGAATTTTCCTGGGCCACTGGGGGAGCTGTGGTGTTTGTTTATATTGAGGAGAAGAAAGGATGGAAAAGAAAGTGGGAGCTGCTGAGCCCAAGGGGGCATGGCTGGCTTCTGAGCAGACAGGCAGCGCCCCTCTTCAGGAGACAGTTAGAGAGGCAGAGTGGGCAGGGACAAGGGAGCCTCTGGGTCCAGAAAGTGCCCAGAGGAAATGGAGCCATTTCACAGAGAAGACACAGGCAAGGTGGGGGTGGGTAAGAAAAGAAAACTAAACCCAAGGTAGGGGGCAGGTACAGGGCCATCTGTCAGCTGTAGAAAATTGAGTAGGGCAACAGACTCTGGTAAAGACACACCAAGAAAAGGTAGAGAGAGGCCAGGGTGGAGGGAGAAGGCCAGACAAGGAGGGAATGTGAGGTAGTGGCCTAGGCTAGGACTTTGTGCCAATCCAAGGGAAAGAAGGGAGGAGACAGCTTTCAAGACTTGAGGCTGGACGCTGGGTCTGCTGTGATGGTTTTCTATCCAGCTTGCTCCTTTTAAATTGGGAGTGGAGGCCAGTACTGCATTGAGGAATCCAAACCCTTTCCTAACACCTCCTCCACCATCCATATGTGCCCACAGGTATACTGCTGTCCATACTGCAGCTTCCTGAGCCCGGAATCTGACCAGGTGAGGGCTCATGCACTCTCCCAGCATGCAGTGCAGCCCAAGTACAGGTGCCCACTGTGCCAGGAACAGCTGGTGGGCCGGCCTGCCCTGCACTTCCACCTTAGCCACCTTCACAACGTGGTGCCCGAGTGTGTGGAGAAGCTGCTGCTTGTGGTGAGTACAGGCTGGGTGAGGATGGTCCAGTGTGGCCCTGTTAGGACTGTACAGGAGGAGAGGATGAGGCAGGGGTATCCAGGCAGGTGTATGTGTGTAGGGGCGTGGTTGCTGATGAAGAAAGTAGCATTTCACAGATTTGAGGCTGGATTTTAGAGTTGGAGGGGTCCTCAGAACGGAGCTTGTCTAGCTGCTTGTCTAACGGATGAGGAAACTAAGCATTTTTTCACTTCCATTAAGTCCTGAGAAGAGTTGCTGAACAACAGGCACAGGCCTGCCAGGACCAGGTGCCTCAAGGAAAGCTGACTTTTGGCCTGGGGAAAGAGGAAGCCAGAGAGAGGCAGCAGCCCAGGCTCTCTAGTCTGTGGGAAAAGCAGCAATTAGGTGGGAGGTTTGTCCAGAGAGAAGGCTGATTTGGGGAAGGGAGCTCAGCACAGGTGCAGCGCAGAGGAGTCGGGGTAGCACAGGTGGTGGGGAAGCCACCAGGATCTCTCCCATCACAGGCCACAACTGTAGAGATGACCTTTACGACTAAAGTGCTGCCTGGACCCACACTTAGCCCTCTGGAGGATGGCCCAGAAGCCCCCGCTCCTGGACCAGAGCCTGTACCCAGCAGAGACCAGGCATCAGGTAAGGAAGGGGACGGCAAACCTCCCAAGGTGGCAAGAAAGAGAACCTGGGTTCCATGGACCAAGAAGTTCTGAAGACAACTAAGGCCAGGGTCAGTTGCCCTGGATATTGAGTGGGTGGGGTCTGCTCATTGTATCCTCTTCTCTCTCTTCTAGAAGGCCCTAACCTGACTCCAGAAGCCAGTCCAGATCCTCTTCCTGAGCCTCCCCTGGCCTCAGCCGAGGCCCCAGACAAGCCCTCAGGAAGCCCTGGTCAACCCCCTTCTCCAGCCCCATCTCCAGTCCCTCAGGCTGATGCTCAAGCTGAAGAGGTGGCTCCTCCACCCACCATGGCTGAGGAGGAGGAGGGGACTGCTGGGGAGCCCCGCTCTGCAGAGCCAGCTCCAGCTGACTCTCGCCACCCTCTGACCTATCGGAAGACCACCAACTTTGCCCTGGACAAGTTTCTCGACCCTGCCCGGCCCTATAAGTGCACTGTGTGTAAGGAGTCCTTCACCCAGAAGAATATCCTCTTGGTTCATTATAATTCTGTCTCCCACCTTCATAAGATGAAGAAGGCTGCCATTGACCCCTCTGCCCCTGCCCGAGGAGAGGCTGGTGCTCCGCCTACCACCACTGCTGCCACTGACAAGCCCTTTAAGTGCACGATCTGCCGAGTCTCCTACAACCAGAGCTCCACCCTGGAGATCCACATGCGGTCGGTTCTACATCAGACTCGCTCTCGGGGGGCCAAGACTGACGTCAAGACTGAGGGGCCAGAGCGCAGCCAAGAAGAGCCCAAGGAAGGCGAGACTGAGGGGGAGGCGGGCACTGAGAAGAAGGGCCCTGACCCCAGTGGCTTCATATCTGGATTGCCCTTCCTGTCCCCTCCACCCCCTCCCTTGGACCTGCACCGATTCCCGGCCCCCGTCTTCACCCCACCAGTCCTGCCCCCCTTCCCTCTGGTGCCCGAATCACTGCTTAAGCTCCAGCAGCAGCAGCTGCTTCTGCCCTTCTACCTCCATGACCTCAAGGTGGGGCCCAAGCTGGCGCTGGCTGGGCCTGCGCCCATGCTGTCCCTGCCAGCTGCCACCCCTCCTCCCCCACCCCCACCCCCCAAGGCTGAGCTGGCTGAGCGGGAGTGGGAGCAGCCCCCCATGGCCAAAGAGGGGAATGAGGCAGGGTCCTCCTCACCCCCACACCCATCGCCCAATGAGGCTGCCCGCACTGCAGCCAAAGCCCTTCTAGAAAACTTTGGCTTTGAGCTGGTGATCCAGTACAATGAAGGGAAGCAGGCTGTGCCCCCTCCCCCAACCCCACCCCCACCCGAGGCCCTGGGAGGTGGGGACAAGCTGGCCTGTGGGGCCTGTGGGAAACTCTTCTCCAATATGCTCATCCTCAAGACACACGAGGAGCACGTCCACCGCCGCTTTCTGCCCTTTGAGGCCCTGAGCCGTTACGCTGCTCAGTTTCGTAAAAGCTATGATAGCCTGTACCCACCCCCTGCAGAGCCCCCCAAACCTCCCGATGGGTCTGTGGATTCTGCTCCCCAACTGGGTCCACCCTTCCTGGTCCCAGAGCCTGAGGCAGGGGGGACCCAGGCTCCTGAAGAGCGAAGCCGGCCAGGAGGACGCTGGCCAGCAGAGGAGGAAGAAGGCTCCAGAGGGAATCTTCCTCCTCTAGTGCCTGCAGGCCGACGGTTCTCCAGAACCAAGTTCACAGAGTTCCAGACCCAAGCCCTGCAGTCTTTCTTTGAGACCAGTGCCTACCCCAAGGATGGAGAGGTGGAGCGACTCGCAAATCTCTTGGGTCTGGCTAGCCGTGTGGTCGTAGTGTGGTTCCAGAATGCCCGCCAGAAAGCGCGCAAAAATGCCTGTGAGGGTGGCCCTGTGCCAATAGGAGGCAGTACCGGGGGAGCCTCAGGCTGCAGGCGTTGCCATGCTACTTTCTCCTGTGTTTTTGAGTTGGTGCGGCACCTCAAGAAGTGCTATGATGACCAGACCCCTGAAGAAGAGGAGGAAGAGGCAGAGAGAGGGGAAGAGGAGGAAGAGGTAGAGGAAGAAGTAGAAGAGGAACAGGGCCTCGAACCTCCAGCAGGGCCTGAGGGTCCATCACCAGAACCTCCAGATGGGGAGGAGCTAAGCCAAGCAGAGGCAATGAAGCCAGGAGGCAAAGAGCCTGAAGAGAAGCCTCCTCTCTCACCTCCTCCAGCCCACACCTGTGACCAGTGTGCCATCTCTTTCCCCAGCCAGGACCTCCTGACCAATCACCGCCGATTACATTTCCTGCCATCTGTGCAGCCCAGCGCTCCCCCGCAACTCCTAGATCTACCCTTGCTGGTGTTTGGCGAGCGAAATCCCCTGGTGGCAGGCACCCTGCCAGTGCCAGGGCCACCTCTCAAACGGAAGCATGAGGATGGCAGCTTGTCCCCCACAGGCAGTGAAGCAGGGGGAGGAGGGGAGGGCGAGCCCCCCAGGGACAAGCGCCTGCGCACCACCATCCTGCCTGAGCAGCTAGAGATCCTATACCGTTGGTACATGCAGGACTCCAACCCGACGCGCAAGATGCTCGACTGCATCTCTGAGGAGGTGGGCCTCAAAAAGCGAGTGGTACAGGTCTGGTTCCAGAACACCAGGGCCCGGGAGAGGAAAGGCCAGTTTCGAAGCACCCCTGGGGGAGTGTCCAGTCCGGCAGTCAAACCCCCTGTCACACCCACCCCTGCAGCCTTCCCCAAGTTCAACCTCTTGTTAGGCAAGGTAGATGATGGGATGGGGAGAGAGGCCCTAAAGAGGGAAGCACCTGCCTTTCCCTACCCCACAGTCACTCCTGCTGCTGGGCCCCTGCCTTTCCTACCACCTGGGAAAGAGTGCACCACCCCAACACCAGAGCCACCTCTACCTCTCCCACCTCCCCCTCCACCCAGTGAGGATGAGGGCTCAGAGGAACCGTCTAAAGCTTCTCCAGAGAGTGAGGCTTGCAGTCCGTCTGCAGGAGATCTGAGTGATTCATCTGCTTCCAGCTTAGCTGAACCAGAGTCCCCTGGGGCTGGAGGGACCAGTGGGGGACCAGGAGGTGGGATTGGGGTTCCAGATGGAATGGGGCAGCGGCGCTACAGGACCCAGATGAGCAGCCTGCAGCTGAAGATCATGAAAGCCTGCTATGAAGCCTACCGCACCCCCACCATGCAGGAGTGTGAGGTGCTGGGGGAGGAGATTGGGTTGCCCAAGAGGGTCATCCAGGTCTGGTTCCAGAATGCTCGTGCCAAGGAAAAGAAGGCCAAACTGCAGGGGGCAGCCATTGGGGGCACCGGGGGCAGCAGTGAGGGCCCCTTGGCGGCCCAGCGCACCGACTGTCCCTACTGTGATGTCAAGTATGATTTCTATGTCTCCTGCCGAGGCCATCTCTTTTCCCGCCAGCACCTGGCTAAGCTCAAGGAGGCGGTCCGGGCCCAGCTGAAAAGTGAAAGCAAGTGCTACGACTTGGCTCCAGCACCCGAGGCACCCCCGGCTCCCAAGGCCCCACCTGCCACCACACCTGCCTCTGTGCCCCTCGGGTCTGCCCCAGCCCTGCCTCGCCTGGCCCCAGTCCTCTTGTCTGGCCCAGCTCTGGCCCAGCCCCCACTGGGCAGCTTAGCTCCTTTCAATTCAGGTGAGTGGGAGGATGGAAGAGTTGTACTTCAGAGAATGTCTCCTTCTAATGACATTCCCTTCCTTTTCCTTCTGGACTCTCCCCATGTCCAGTCTTCTGTGGCCTTCCTTTGCTTCAGGCTCTTGGGGGAAGGGAGGGAGGTAAAGGGCACAGCAGCTGGGTGGTCGCCTACAGCAGGAAGGATGATGGGGCAGGAGGTGCTAACCCTTTCTCACTCCTTTCATCTTCCTAGGCCCTGCAGCCTCCTCAGGCCTCCTTGGCCTCGCCACTTCGGTCCTGCCTACTACCACAGTGGTCCAGACAGCTGGCCCAGGCCGCCCCTTACCTCAGAGATCCATGCCCGACCAAACCAACACCTCCACTGCAGGCACCACTGACCCTGTCCTGGGCACCCCTATTGAGCCCTCGGGAGACACGGTCTCTGGTGAGCGAAAGCCAGTTGCAGCCCCCACCAACTCCTCCAATGATGCCCTCAAGAACCTCAAAGCATTGAAGGCCACTGTCCCGGCCCTATTGGGGGGCCAGTTCCTGCCCTTCCCATTGCCCCCTACAGGGGGGGCAGCACCACCAGCTGTCTTTGGCCCCCAATTACAGGGGGCCTACTTCCAACAGCTCTATGGCATGAAGAAGGGGCTCTTTCCCATGAACCCCGTGATACCTCAGACCCTCATTGGGCTGCTCCCCAATGCCCTCCTCCAGCCACCACCCCAGCCCCCAGAACCCACAGCCACAGCGCCTCCAAAGCCTCCTGAACTGCCTGCTCCAGGAGAGGGAGAGGCTGGTGAGGCCGATGAGCTGCTGACAGGCAGCACTGGCATCTCCACTGTGGATGTGACCCACCGCTACCTGTGCCGCCAGTGCAAGATGGCATTTGACGGGGAGGCCCCGGCTACTGCCCACCAGAGATCCTTCTGCTTCTTTGGGCGAGGCTCTGGGGGCTCCATGCCCCCTCCACTGCGGGTGCCCATCTGCACCTACCACTGCCTGGCGTGTGAGGTGCTGCTGAGTGGGCGTGAAGCCCTGGCCTCCCACCTGCGCTCCTCAGCCCACAGGCGCAAGGCAGCGCCACCCCCAGGGGGCCCACCCATCACCGTCACCAACACTGCCGCTGCTGCCACGGCTGCTGTGGCTTTTGCCAAAGAGGAAGCAAGATTACCTCACACGGACACCAACCCAAAAACTACTACTACCTCTACACTTCTAGCTTTATAAACAGATAAACCAAGATGGGGAGAGGGGAGGGCCTTAGGGCTCTCTCTTTTACCCCAAGGGGTATTTGGTGGGAGCTCAAATCCCTCACCCCAACCCTCGGCTCTGCCCACCTCATGGGAATCTTTCGGTTCCCACTCTCAGTGGGCTTCACACACCCCACCTCCAGCAGGGTCCTGCCTCCTCCCCACCCCCACAGACACACTCTGATCCTCATCCTCACAGCCCCTTGCAGATGTAGCCCTTGCCCCATGTCTTCACAAACACACACCCATCTTGGCATCCTGATTATTCACACGTCTGCACGCTGCACACAAAATCTATCCTTGGCTCCACCTGCCTTTTCCTCACTGAATTCCGCCCCCCCCCCAGTAAATACACATACACACATGCGCACACACACACACGTTATCCCATGATGTTCCACTGACTGAGAAAACACCAAAAAAAAGAAGAAGAAGACGAAGAAGAAGAAGAAAGGAAAAAGAAAACCCAAGGCAAAGATAGGGGAAGAAAAACTGCCACTCCCCCTTGTGCTACCCCCTGTATAGAGCGCCTTGCCGCTCACAAACTCTTTCCAAATACCCAGCTGGCTCCCAAGGTTGGAGCCCGGGTGGGCAGGGAGCCCACAAAACTCTAACCAAACTGGAGGTTGGCAGGGGAGAAGTGTTCCCAGCTCACTCTCCCCACCCTCTCCCTCCTAACCCTCTCCTCGCCTGAAGGGGGAGCCCCTGCGGCCTGGACTCTGGGGGAAGCCGCCGCCAGGAACCCCTCTGCCAACCCCCACCCTGCACCCTGGGAACTGCAGTAACTTATTCTCAAAGGCTTTAATCACAGAGATCCTCTCAGCAGCTGTGGGCCCGCCCCTTGTCCTAGCCCTGCCACGTGGGGGTCCAGCCTCCAGGGACCAGCGCTGCCCACCAACGGCAAATCCAAAGTTCTTTTAAAAAACTGAAACACACACACAACCAAAAAAAAAAAAAAAATGAGAGCAAGAGAGTGCGCGTGCACATGCGCATGAAAGAGAGAAATGGAGAGACCAGAGGAATGAACTAAAGAAAAACATAAACTTGGAAAATACAGAAAAAAAAAAAAAAGAAAACTCTCCCATTAAAGAAGTGTTTTTTCCTGTTTGTGTCACCCCCACCCCCATTTTAAGGGTTTCTTTAAACCACCTCATCTTGGGTAGATCAAATGGCTTTAACTCCTTGCCACAGGTCTGGTGATCCTCTGATCCTCACAGGACTGGGAGCAGTGCAGCCAGCCTTCCCTTGGCCGTACCCTGTCTCACAGGTGGGAGCTGGTGATGGGAAGAAGAACCTGGACTGTGGGGCAGGACAGGTGATATCCCCTTATTCCTAGCTGTGACTTAGAAAAGTCAATGTCGCCAAAAGTATCTTGGCAGTCCCAGTAAGAAAGGGGTGGCAGTTTGGTTTCTGAATCCAAGGTATGCTTCCCTTTTGCCTACCACTCTTTCCTCTCCTTTACTTCTTTCACAAAGCCCTCCTCCTGCTTCCCTCCTTAGTGGCCGCCTTGGCTGGTCCCTTGCTCCCATCTGTGTCCTCCAGCCCAGCTCAGCCAGCTCCTCCATTAAGCAGCAGCCGATGGAGGCATCCCCAAAGGAGTCGGGATCCATCCGTGAAGCTTATGGGGGTGTAGAGCTGATGTTAGCTGAGGGGATGGGTAGACAAAGAGGTGACTGAAGCACAAGGGAATCTATGATAGGGTGATATCACCAAGGGAACCAACAGAAGAGGAACGACCTAGGAGAAGGTTCCCCACCCCTAACCTAATTGTTTCTATAATCATCAAGTGGTAATTTTGACAACCCCAAAGTCCAGCTAAAGTGGCATGGGGTAGAGAAGTGGGTGTTTTATTTTAGCAAAGAAAAGCTTGCAAAATTTCCCATGTTCTCCAGATAGTTTAACCTATTACCCTTGTCCCTAAGACCTCTCCTCTTACAAGGTATTTTCCTTCCATTCTCTCTCCCCCTTAGGCTTTTTCTGCCACCATTATCCATTTCATATTCACACACAAATTCATCCAGCCCTGGGACATAGGTTTTCCAATCTGTCTGTCACACCACTCTGTTCAGTGGCTTGTGTACAGAAAAGATGGGAGAGGAGAGAAAATTCAGCTTGGTCCCTCATATATTCTGTGAGTCTCACTTCCTATCCCATTTACTTCTAGAATTAAAAACTCCAACTAAAGCAAATTGGGGGCGGGGTGAAGTTAGTTATTGTGATGATACCCAAAATTCCAGTTACAAATGTAGGCAACAGAAGAGAAGGTGACCCACTGCAGTCTAGCACTTGCTGCCAACTTTCTTTCCCTGCCTCTGACATCTCTCTTGCACCCCTCCCTCCTTGTCTTTTTCTCTCTTGTTTAAATTCTATGTATAAAACTATTATTTTAGCAGCATGTGTATGAGGAAAAAGGCCTTTTTGCTCTGTGCTTTCTGGGAATGTGACTTATGTATAAAAGTTGAAAACAAAACAAATTAGAACAAAAACGAGAAAAAAAGGAAATGTTCTCAAGTAAACCTTAACAAACACCTGGCACAGGATGATTAGAGGTGTCACATCATGCATCTTAAGATTTACAACCAGGGTAGTTTGGCTTTAGTCTGAACTGTGAATATTTCCACCAAGAGTTAATGTACCCAGAAATCCCTCCTCCTCTTACCTGCCAACATACTCTCTTTTGCAAAAACACCCTGGCCTGGAGATACCACGTACATTCACAATGGTAGAAAGGAGCTGATTCTGAGTAATTGTACTTACCTGGAACCCTGGAATTTTGGGGGCAAAAGAGCCTGGCTGACTTTGCTGACTTAGGTCAATCAACATGCTGCTTGAGGGTCCATCAATCCATGTTCCCAGTGGCTGGAAGCATTCCTCCCCAGCCCCTTTCTCAGACCAGAAGTCCTTAGTTGTAGCATTCCAGTTCCAGAGAGTGACACACAGTGGCCGTTCTGGTGACAGAAGGCTGAGTCAGCACAACCCTATGCAGAATGTTAACGGTGCATGCCAAGTCACCAGGATTGAATCATGCTTCTCCTGTGGAATAATAGACTCAAGCACACAGCACAGCAACACCTATTTTACAGTACCTACCGACCCCTAACCCTAAAATGAACATGAATTGATGGAAGACTGATAACATTGGTCTTCCATGGCTTGGGACAAAGTCCTAGAGTTTCTAACATACACAGGTACCTAAAGAAGCACCCAAATTGGGGCCTACACAACTTATGGCCAGGGTCGGTACCAGGAAGCAGGAGGTGGAAGTGATCTGGGCTGTCTGCTCTAAACAAAAGTCTTTGTGAGGATGGGTTAAGGTACCCAATCCTCAGCTGGGAACAAAAATAAAATCTGCTGGAAGAGTATGAGAAAATCTGAAGTATAAGTGGCCAAATGAGAGTTTGCAGTATGACCACAAAAAGAAATCTTTTCCTAGCCTGCCCCTCTAGCCCTGGAGTGTACTTACAGAAGCATGCATGTGAATTATTCCAGGCATAATAGCACACACCTGCTTAATTCCTTCTATTTGTTTCTTAAGCACTTTCAGGGTTTATAGACCAGATCACTGATTCCCCAAATCTCCATCACCCTGATCCATTTTAAGACACATTTGTTCATCTAGTCATTTATCTCTGTAAAGATAGTCACATCTGAAATACAGAACTCTGTGTATAACTGCACCAACAAAACAAGCAAGCACACCTGGGAAAGAGCAGAAGGCCCCAGCAGCAGAGAGGGCTACAGGGACACACACAAATGCCAGTAGGTATAAGTACAAAGGGTAATACCTCCAGACACATGACCTACCCTCCCATAAGTAGAAACACTCTCTAATACATGTAAATTTTCCTCACACAGAAGTAGGTAGACAAAGCTTATAAATAGAGAAAAGAGGAAAATGTAACCAGTATTAAGAAGAATGACCAAATGTTGACTATTAACCTGTGGGGAAGGGACCTTAAATTCCTCTGGACACCAGGGAGGGGAGAGGTAGTGAATGAGAGGAAAACTTTTGGGGAGACTCCTGTGGTAACGAGGGCTAGGACTCTGTGTTATAGGAAGGCCAGGTATTGGGGAGCATTTCCCTCAGAAGCAACTAGTCAGAAACTTGTAAGCCATGAGGGTGTCATTTCTAGAGGATTGAGTTGGGGAGAAATGCCCCAATACCAAGGAAGCTCTTGCTACAAGAAACGCAGAAGACCCAGCCTCAGGGTCTACAAGATTATAGCGTGGATATACTACGAAAAGATCAGATGAAAAAAAATGCAAGAGGGGACATTTACAGAAGAACTAGACCATGGCATGTCAGTTGGGGGAGAAATGGGAAGTAACCGTGAGGGAAAGCCCTCCTGCGATAGACTGCACTTTACAGGGAGAATATAAAATTGGGTGACACAATTGTGTGACCACCCACTGATATAGAGGACCCAAACAGCCCTTCACACAGAGCAGAGACAAGGGTTAAATGTCAGTAGTCTGGGCCTGGTGTTTCTTGCAGTTCCCCAGCCATGGCCAGATGTCTGGCTAGAAGCTAGTGGAGAAGCAGGTTGAGTGATCATTGGTGGACCAAAAGGAAGCTGAACCTGTCCAAGGAGAAGGGGAAAGGCGATGCAGCTCCCAGGTTGACTCAAAACCCTGCCCAACAGTGTACACATTCTCACACAAACAATGGCTAAAACCCAGGTACCAGTGATGAGCAGAGGCTCAGCACTGCCCATATCCACCATCCCTTCCTGGTATCAACCCTGCACCATGTCTTCTTAACTAGACTTGAAAATGACCTACACTGTGCTCATTTCTGGACATCCCCACCAAGTGCTCAAGCGACAGCATCTTCTGCAATTCACTGAGTACCAGCAGCAAGCTGGGCCCTGTACTCTGCTGACCCCTGCTTCCATTGCCAAGGACCCAGGCCTGCTGCCAGGAAGAAGTGTGAGTACACTCATCCTGTACCTGGCTACAAAATCCATACAAACCTGTCGAGACCACAGAGAATAATCTCTTGGCAATGCTCCTAACCTACTGGTTCTCAATGGTGAGGTTTCAGAATCTAGGGGTGAAGTGAGGAATGACTTTTGAAAGTGTTCCCAAAGGGATTCTTCTGTGATAACCACTGTGATGACGATCATTGTTCTAACATTTGCCTGATTTGACCTCACAATCAACTTTTCCTCCTACTGTCCTCACCCAAAACACACATATGCACATCCTACAACACGTGTCCCCAGGTGACAGCACAAAGACATGAGTGTGGCTGAGGAAGAGGAAGGATGCAAAAGGCAAAGGAAATACAGACAAGATCACTGTCCTACATGCAAGGTGACTACCATCTCTCAGAACAGTGTTTCTCAAAGTTCTGTCCACCTACAACAGGCGTGCTTATTTAAAATGCACATTCCTGGACCACGTCAAACCAACTGAATCAGAAACTCCTGAAGTGATTCCGTGCTCTCTGGAGTTTGAGAATCACTGGCCTAGAGAGCTCAGCCCATATCCATCTGTGACCTGCCCCCATCTCTCCAGCACCCAAGGACCAACCCTGCTGCACCAGGAGCTACCACACAGTGGCCCATCATCACCTCAGATTTGTCCTCTTCCTTATGCTGACATCACCCCCACCTTAGACATCCAACATACTGGAAATCTAACAATGTCTTCTGCTTATGCTGCTGTTCTTGAACAGGAGAAAAGATATAAACACTGTCCACTCACCTTCTTGGCTGAGTGCCTCCTTGCTCTCTCCTCCACCATGGAAACCACTTTGCTTCTTTCAAAGATGCCATCTACTTCCAGAGATGCTGAAATCAGAGCTCCCCACCCCCGAGCAGCTCAGCCCAGCATGGGCTTTACTTCTCTCTGGGCAGGTCCTATCTCCCAGAGCCACCCAGCTTCTCCCTCGAGATTACCTGGAGTCAAATCTTCCACCTGAAGATCTTGTTGGTCACTGACCTACAGCCTCTGGCTACACAGGATACAGGGAAAGACAAACCTACTAGAAGTCCTTTCAATTGGGGGCCCAAGGTCCAGTTCTGTGGGAGCTGGACTATATCACCACAGATGCTACCAATTCTTCTCCTAGGGGCCTGCCCCTCTACCAGGGCTCATTGCTGGTCCTCAGTTTCCCTTTCTGGGGTGGATTTTAAAGATATGGAAATTTATCCAACTCCAATTGGGGTGCCATGGAGAAATACCTAAACACAAAATCTCTTTGAACAGTCTTTCTGGAAGGAAAAGTCCCAGATGCCTTTGTCTTCCTAACACCTGCCTACCTCTCTAGGCCTAGAGCAACTCTCCATCTTTCTAGGACTGTTCTTGAATATGAGCCTTTAACAAGGGAGAAAGAATGAATTCACTTCAACCACAGCTCAGCCAATCACAAGGCACAAGGCAGAATGAAATACATATAGGTACAAACCACCCCAACACCCAACAGCAAGGCCTGAGGGTCTCTCCTTCCCTTACTATCTCTTCTGGTACCATCTTGGAAACAACATAGCTGGCATGCTTTTGTCCAGGCTCTTTCTGCCCTCCTAGGATTTTTTTCTGTCCTTGTTGCCCAAAGAGGTGTATAATTCACTGGCCTTGGGTGTGGCTACAATCTGTCCTCTGTGCTCCAGCTTTGCATGTCTCCTCAAACACTGAGTGTGGTACCATCTAAATCCCTGTCTTAAGGGCAGTGCGGGTGGGACGTGGGTATCTAATTAGGAGGAAGGCAGAGTTGGGGTTGGCCAGAGAGTGCCGACTCAGCCCAGCTGTTAAGGGCATCCTTTCGTGCCACTTCCCAGCACAGAGCTCCACCCAGTGCCTGGCACTGCTATATGCATGGCCCCTCTCTCTCACTGCCGCCAAGCGGCGTCATGAGCATGTTTGGTGGCTTTGGGTTTGCCGCAGTGCCAGGATCTGAGGCACAGTTCACGTGCCAGTGCAGCACTGCCAAGTGTGGCAGCATCCAGTTGGTTGGGTGCCAAGCAGTAGGACCCAGGTGGTGATGGAGAGATGAAAGAAGGGTGAGTGAAGGGAGGGGGAGAAGAGGAAGGCACCAGGGAGAAAAACCAGACACCTCATTTGTTAGAGTGGGATCCCCAGAAAGGTGCCCTTCCCATTCCAGAGCCCAGCGCAGCAAGCCAGCCCTTCCCTCCCACGACTGCTGCAACAGTGGCATATACAGACCAGGCAAGGGGATATGGCCATCTTCAGCAGAAAACTGGCTGGGGGCCAGGCAAGACTGCCAGCGCTCTCCATCCTTCTTCCTCCGGGTCTTGGCAATGGCGCACTTCCTCCTTTGTGTCCTCACGCTGCTCTCTCTCTGTCAGTTGCTCCACTCCGCATGCCTAAGAGGGAATGGGAAGGGGGTCCTGGCAGAAAAAAGTCTGTACTCCCAAACAACACCCCTGCAAACATCTCTCCTCCCTTCTCACTCCTGGCACAACAGCCCTCACAACCAGATTGGCGAGAGGCACCGTCACCCTTCCCTATTCCACACAATGCCAGAGCCTGTGCCAGGCGCCATGGGCAGTGCCAGTGCCCTTGCTGTCTCCTTCAGTGTTCTGACAAAGGGCCAGATTGCCAGCCCCAACAAGTTCTCCCTGGGTAGCGGTGGCACAGTCCCTCCTCCCTGGCTCATAGACTCTTTCTTGGCACTTCCCTGGCTACTATTTCCACCATAGTACTTTCCCAGGCTGGAAGAGCACTAACCACCTCATAGTCCAACCATTTCTCAGAGCTAAGCTTCTAAAGGGACAGCAACACCAACAACACATTCCTGCCCCTCCTCCCTGCCTCCTGGGTCCTCCATTCCCCATTGCCCCAGTGCTGGGCACCAGCCTGACAGATGTGATGCCAACAGCTCCCGGGTACCGAGCCTTCCTCCCAGAGCACGAGGACTCCTGTCGCTGCCCCCCTCCATTCGTCTTCTCCTATCTCCGTGGGCACAAGGGGTGGCAGCTGCAGTGCCAATGCCTGTAAGCAGGCAGCATGAAGCAACTCATGCACCCTCTTCTCCCCTCCCAGGCCCCAAACCTCTCCCTTCTTCCACTCTATCCCTCTGTCCTCTGGTTGGACACTAGATTGGCAACCGCAATGCCAACCCCCACCCATGCCCAGGAGGCTCACATACAGCACGCGCTTTTGCGTACATGTACATGCGCGCGCGCACACACACACATACACACACGGCCCCATGAGTGCCAGGCAGCGGTGGCAGACACACAGCGATGCACAGTGACTGGTACCCGAGGAGGCAGCCGGATTCAGCACCTGATCCAGCACCCATTTGGGATTGGGTGGGTAGGCGGGCGGGCGGAGGGTGATGGAGGCAGACGATGGCCCTAGGTTGGCAGCCGATGGAGCTGGGAGAATGGAGGGAACAGATGCTCTTTGCCCAGTCTCCCTCCCTCTCTCTCCCCGAGATCAGTGCCAAGCTGGGGGGATGGGGAGAGGGGAGGATGGGGGAAGGGTGGCATTTGGAGAGCTGGCAGGCGGAGGGAGCTGGGTCCGCCCAGGCTGGGCAGTGCCGGCACTGGCTGCCGACTCTCCACTCTGCCATCTGTCTCGCTTCTCTCCCCACCCCCTTTCTCTCTCTTTCTCTCCCCTTCATCCACAGCAAACCGAAAAGAAGAAAACAGGGTCCTCATTCTGCCCACCCCCAACCTCTGCCAGACCCCCCTCTTCTCCTCCCCACAACTCACCACACCATACCACCACCAAGCCATCTGTGCTCGCTCCTCCTGGCTCAGTCACCTTCTTTCACTCGCCTTCGCCCTCACACCAAAACGGGTGCAATTTTTAAAATATATATACACATATATATTTTTTAAAGCAACTTAAAAGAAAAACTATTTTCTTTGGGAATGTACTATCCTTCTGAGTCTGGGTCCTCGGTGCCAATATTTATGGCAGGCAGAGGGAGGGGACCCTGTCCTCAGCTGGTGCCCATGAATCCCATGCCAGGGAGGAGGGGTGGCTGGGGTGGGGTGGGGGTGGGGTGGGGTATCGGGAGAGCTCTCTTCTCTCTGCGCCTGTGGTTGTTTCTTTTTTTTCCTGCTCTTCTACTTCCGGAGCAGATTCAAATAGATCTAGAGCCTTCCCCACCCCCAGCCCCACAGCCCCAGTTCCCAGGGCCCCTGTGCCCTTCTCTCCCTGCTTTTGATTTGATTCCTCGATCACCCTATCCTTTTTGTATGTGTGTGTGTATGTGTGCGTGCGCGCAAATGTGTTTGCATCCATGGCGGTGGGCACCGTGCCAGCCACCGCACAGCCATCTGCGATGCCTTCTGCAGCCTCCGCTATTTCTTCCTGCCACCTCCAGCCCCCAACCCCTGTACCCCAGTTCCCCATCCCCCAGTCCCCAATCATTAATTAGCTACTGAATTAATTAAATCGAGAATGCTAATTAACATTCCTACAGGGCAGGCTGCCAGGCTGGGGGGGCAGAGGGAATGTGAAGAGAAGTAGAGATTGGGCTGGGGGAGGAGGAAGGAGAGCCTGTCTGCTTAGAACAGTGAGGACACAGAGAGAACCCAAAAGAAGGATGAAGGAGGAAGAGGGCAGAGTGGCATTGGACAGACTGGGGCAGGGGGAGGAGACCAGGCATGGAAAATGGATGTAAAACTGTCTGGGGTCCAAGTGAGTGCAGCCCAGCCTTCCTGCCCAAATAAGACACAGCCAGTTCCTTGTTCCCATGCTCACCTCTGCCCAGCCCAGCTCAAGGTTCAGAGTTCCAGCCCAGCCAGAAAAAGCATATATTCCTAGGATGGGGACCACTGGCAGCTTTCTTTCTCTTAGAGAAAAACAACCCCAAGCCAGAAAGTCAACTGCTACTATCTGTCAATCCTGCCATACTGACCCTTGGACTATGTCACTGAGAGAAAGCTCTGGGCTCAGAAGGGCCCATGATGACTTGCCCTGTCTACCTCTCTGTCAAGGTAAGGGGTATTCTATGAGCATCTGATGCAGGGAGACATGGGCGATGGATTTGGGGGACCGTGAGGGGTGTCAATTCCATTGGAATTAGCAGAGAATCACTGGCACTGCCTGCAATGTTGCCTTAGGAAGACCATGACAAAACACTGCCTGCCGTTGGGGTTTTGGAGTAGGAAAAGTGAGCACTTCTACCCATCTCAAAGGTCCAGAACTTAGGAAAAAGGAAGGGCCATCTAACTTTGAGTTGTTGGAGTTTTTTGGGAATGTTCGTGTGAGTGTGTGCGTGTGTGTGTATGTATACGTGTCAGGGTCTCACTCTGTCGCCCAGGCTGGAGTACGGTGGCGTGATCATAGCTCACTGTAACCTCGAACTCCTGGCTCAAGCAATCCTTCCACCTCAGCCTCCTGAGTAGCTGGGACTACAGGCATGTGCCACCATGATTTTAAGAGACGGGGTCTCGCTATGTTACCCAGGCTGGTCTTAAACTCCTGGCCTCAAGTGATCCTCCCGCCTCGGCCTCCTCAAGTGGTGGGATTACAGGTGTGGGCTACCACACCCAGCCAAGTTGTTTTTAAAGAAAGAGAAAGATGACAGTATACTGAAAATTCTTTCTGGGAGTGCTCTATGAAACACTAATCTAGTGAGATACTCCTCAAAAGAACAAACCACCCCTCCATCGAATTAATTTTGGAAATACTGCATATTCCCACATTGCAGATTCACAATGCATACCGGTATGTTAAAGGCTCTGAGAATCCTGTAAAAATATAAACTGTTGACCATGTTTAACCCACTGTTCTCAAACTCTTTTGGCCATGGAACCCCTACCCCTACCTGTAAATTTCTTTCATTTAATTTTATTCCCACAGAAAGTATTCCACTTTGGGGAAAGCTCTATCAAGTGACCAAGGTGGTTCTGGCCTGGAAGCTGGCAAATGGTTAAGCTGGCTCCAGGTCAGCAGGATCCTAACAGTCCATAAACAAAGGGACACAACTCTGTGTTGTGAATGTAATGCAGGAAGGTACCCAGCCGGCTCATGGTGGAGAAACTATATCACTCTTTGGAATCACATACTTTCAGAGCTGGAAAGAGCCCTTAGCAGCCATTAAGTCTAATTCCTTAGTTTTACAGTAGAACTACACAACTGAGACTCAGTGAGGTGAAGTGATTTGTCCAAGGTCACAAAGCCACAAAATGACAGCACTGAGATTAGGACCAAGATCTCCTAATCTCTATCCTAGCATTGTTTCTCCATTTTCTGTTGTTAAAATTGCAGGACAAGGCCAGCGTGGGATTGGTCAGTTACACACAGCTCTTATAGAGCCTCCTCCTCTGCTGACCAAGGCCTGGGCCTGGTCTTTCCCAGCCCTGCCCTTTGCCTTCAATTCACCTTTAGAACCCTGCAGCATCTACCTGCCCCAGGAGAGTCTATCTATTCTGTCTCCCTGTAGGGATGGGGGACGAGAGCAGGGGTGTTTTTGTGTTTTACAAAATTTCCCCCAAGTGTTCCTGATATCCTGGATTCAGAACTTCAATTCTAAGCCATCTTTGCCCTCTCTTCTAGGACACCCCTCATGATTTACCACTGGTATCAACCCAAAGCTTCGACTCCCAACACCTCCTCAATCCCATTCTGCTCCAAAAACTCCAAATGTCTCCTGGGACATCTGTTGCAGTCTTAACAACTTTCCCTTTTCCTGTTCTCACTTTGGCTTCTGGAGTCCCTGAGGTCACCTGACCTCTCCATCAGCATCCTCAAGAGGATAGGCTATCTTAAAGCTGCAGGGACATGTGATTCACTAGAGTAAGGAGACCCTGGAGCCAGCCTCCCTGAACTTCTGAGCATCCTCCCACATGACGGCTCAACCTCCCTCCTGCCACAGTGTGAGGTCACCTTTTCTTGCATAGCCCTTTGTAGAGCTGGAGAACAATGGTGACAGGTGGAGACCAGCTCGTTTTAAAGGACACTACCAAACTCTTTTTGCTTTCTGGGTCCTATTGTGTGGGCCTGCCCTACTGCACACACTCTCCCAGAACACAATCCCCACCTTCCACAACTTAACAAGAGTGATGACTCTTCAGATTCATCACAAGATAATTTACATACTATTTAAAATACAGAATAGCTTTGAAATACAATTTTGAAATATAATTCTGATTTGTCAATGAGATCTACATTCACATTTCCAGGTGATGGGGTCTCTGCAAGCTTTCAAAGTCTATGAATGCACCATCTGACCCCATTTCCTCCTTCCTTTGCTAAAGCCTCCCCTAGAAGCCCCATGTTCCTAATAGCCCTGTGGCACTGGACTGACAGAGCCACTTCAGAGTGTGACCCATTGTCCACCTGCTGAGTACTCTTCTAGCTGAAGAACAATAGATATATGGGGGACAAAGTGGAATCACTTGTCCAACAAGACAGAGCAAGAGGCAAACCTAATTGTTCTCACAGGACATATTTTTCAAAGAAAGCATTTTAGGGCTGCTTTTACCAGTGAGTGACATTTTTGCTAAATTATCCCCTCTCAGGGGTCAGCAAGGAAGGCCAATGTCCACCTTGCCAGGGTCATGGATTCCAACCTGGTTCACTTTCCCTTCTAAAGCCAGGCTCTGAGCTGTTGTCAGAGCAGAGGCACTCCAGAGCTGCAATATAAATGATGATTATTATATTATCAAATAACATTGCCAAGCCTGGCCAGCTCCCTACAACGGTGGTAGCGGAGGCGAGCTACAAAATTCAATATTGATAAACTGTATATCGTCTTCTGGAACCATCACTCTGCCTGACAGCCACTCTCCAAGCCTCCTACCATTAGTAGCAAAGAAGGAGGAGAGGCTGGTTTGTGACAGCCCCTGAAGGGTGGGGAGGCCAGGCAGAGGGAAAACCAGAGAAGGCCAGCAAACCTTGAAGAAGATGAAAAATCCTCAACACCCACCACTTCTACAGCCCTCCCCAACCTAAACCAGCCTACTTCAACCAGAAATGCTCCCCGCTTCGGGCTTCTGCACTAGCTGTCCCCTGTGCCCAGAGTGCATTCCCAGCTAACTGCATGGCTAGCTCCTGCTCTTTGCTCAGTGAGGCCTCTCTTGACCACTCTATTTAATACTGCAGTTTGTCCCCCACGTGGCTCCTTTACTCTGCTCTACTTCTTTTTTCCATTACACTTATCACCTTCTAACATACTGTATAATTTATTTATGATGTTTATTGTTTTTTTCTGTTTCTCACTTCTGGCATGTAAGCTCCACAAGGGCAGGGATCTTTGCTTTGTTCACTGATGTATTCCAAGCATCAGTAATAGTGCCTGACACAGAGGAGGTATTCAATAAATATTTGCTGAATGAATGAAGATAAAAGTAGAATGGTATGTTTTGGTCAGATCCATCTAATTAATTCCATCATGTGAGGCTGGGATCAAGGAGAGATGGGTCATCATTTCAGTGTTCTCCATCTTCCAGCAAGATGGCTGGTGAACGTACCACATCCTCCTCTGTCTCCATTTCAGCCTCAAGAATGTGCCAATCAGGAGAACTCAGATGTTTCAATGTGGTGTCTTCTGCTGAACTCCAAGCACCTTCCCAACTTGCACTCAATGAAGTTGTTTGGCCCTCCTCCACAAACTTAAAAACTTTAAGTCTATGATCTCATGTGATCAACCTAGAGAGATCTCAGCCTAGAGAGAAACAGTGAAACCCAGCTTCAGAGAAGTGCCTTATCAAAGGTCACACAGAAAATCAGCCGCAAAGCCAAGGAATGCAGAGCTGCTAAGTCTTAGTCCAGGGTTTTGTTATCTACAGCACATAAATGTCTCCAATCATTTTATAAGTAATCCCTTTTTCATTAATCTTTATTTTTTGCATAAGTCTGAATTTTTAATATAATAACCTTATTAGTAACTGGACCAATCTACAGAGAATTCACTCTAAGAAACCTGAGCCCTCAGAATCCTCTTGGATTTCCCAACACAACAGACCCTATGATCAAGCACAAAAGCAAAGGAACCCAAGAATCCTATGTTCCCAGATCTTTTCTTCCAAATATTATTTACTATTAGTTTTATCATTGACCTAGAAGCTGAACCCAGCTAAGCAGACTTTCACCAAGATTCTTTCACTTGGTGAAAGCATGTGAAGAGTGTCCCTACCCCCAGGTGTGACCCAACAATTCTATCAAGGCTTCTGCTCCAATAAACTCCCCTCAAGAGAGGGGAGTACCTCCACCGTTGATTGTACCAGGTTTCCATATGACCCTGAGTCTGCAGACAGCTAAAGTACAGGCCCCCTACTGTGACCACAAAGGCCTGGACCGAGAACCCCAAATCTCTCTGACATGTCTAATGGATTCACTCAGTTGATCTTACATAGTACCTTCCACAAATGGTCCACTCCAGAGCATACTCTATATTATAATGACTATTTGAACATGCCCAATTCTCGTCCAAATTGTGAACTACTCTGGGAGAGGGATCTGATCTTGTCTTAGCCCAGCAGCTTGCACAGTGCCTAATACAAAAAGCAGTGCTCAGAAAGAGTAAGTGCATGCCTAGCAAATGCCACCTGTTACAGATACCATGCTGCCCAAATTACCCATGCCTAGAGTCATTCCCCTAGGGCCTTCTGCAGACAGATGTGCTACTCTTACCTATTAATAGTTTAAAGCATTATGTCACCTGGAAAGGAAACAATGAACAAACACATTAGCATTGATCAGCTGATATGATTTATTCTCTCCTAACAAAATAAGGCCCTTTGGGAATGGGCGTAGGAAAACACAAAATATGATTAAGAAAAGCAGGTAAAGTTCCAGCTCTCAGGGTGCCACAGTGAAGAGGGATCTGACAACTATAGGGGTTAACACAGGACTTGACAGTCCCCTAAAGTTAGTTCTTTATAAAAGGAGAGTAGGTAAGTCTTGTCAACTCAATCTATCCAGGACAATTTCTGCACCAAATTTAGCAATAAGGGAGCCAAGGAGAGATTTGGCTTCCCAGAGACACTTGCCTGCTTTTGCTGAGGCAAGACTCTCAGCTTTGGATCTTCTAGTTTCACCTCCTCCTCCCTTCCCTCTGGAGATTTCAGAAAGAAATCCCAAAGACCAACCAGCTATTTTCCTCTCTCAGCAGGTCCTGGTTAGGAAGAAACAGAGTTGGCCAGTAGGATACTGGCTCAAATCAACTTCACCCATTTGGAAGTCCCACCTAACCAGAGCCTGTGAGCACAGTAGGAGATAAGGATGAGGGGAGTGGAGGAGCTCAAAGTACATTCCTCAATGCTTATTGCCAGAGCTAGATCCAAGATCACTGGTTTACTGCCAGCTTGGCAAGACCTTTTGATAAGCTGGTCGGTCAAGTCCATCTGAATACTTACTCCTATCCTGTACCTCTATAAGATTCCTATCTCAATTACCTCCCTGTACACAAAAAAGACAAAGAAGCATGTGTGTGTGTGTGTGTGTCTGTGTTGGGTATTCCAGCTCTAAGGAATTCTGGAATGTGTAAAAAGGTGTTCTTGCCCCAAGGAGTTTTTTAGGCTCTGAGAAAGATAAAAATAGCTGCTTTAATCGAGGCACAAGCAACCAGAAAACCCGGAGACAGATTAGTTCTGGCGACGGGAAGACCAGGTGGGGAGCAAAGATCGCGGCAGGCTGGGATGACGTCCACAGGCCCAC
>CAUYPO010134270.1:0-22945 GCA_963574435.1 Cheirogaleus major
ATTTGTGTGTATTGATTTTGTATCTTGAGACTTTACTGAATTCATTTATCAATTCTAGGAGTCTCTTCATTGATTTCTTGGGGTTTTCTAGGTATAATATCATATCATCGGCAAAGAATGAGAGTTTGATCTCATCTACCCCCATTTGGATGCCCTTAGTACCCCTCTCTTGTCTAATTGCTCTAGCAAGGACTTAGAGCACTATGTTGAATAGAAGTGGAGATAGTGGGCAACCTTGTCTGGTTCCGGTTCTAAGTGGGAATGATTTCAATTTTTCCCCATTCAGTGGCTGTGGGTTTATCATAAATGGACTTGATAATTTTAAGGTATGATCCATCTATGCCTATTTTGTTAAGAGTTTTTATCATCAAGGTGTGCTGTACTTTGTCAAATGCTTTTTCTGCATCTATTGAGAGAATCATATGGTCTTTCATTTTCCTTTCATTTATGAGGTGAATTGCATTTATAGATTTGCATATGTTGAACCAGCCTTGCATCCCTGTAATAAAGCCCACCGTGTCATGGTGAATTATTTTTTTGATATGCTGCAGAATTTGATTTGCTAAAATTTTGTTGAATATTTTTGCATTGATATTCATGAGGGATATTGGTCTGTAGTTTTCTTTTTTTGTTGATGTGTCCTTTCCTGGTTTTGCTGTCAAGGTGATATTGGCTTTGTAGAATGAATTAGGAAGGATACCATCTTTCTCAATATTGTGGAATAATTTCTGTGGGAGAGGTATGAGTTCTTCTTTGTATGTTTGGTAAAACTCTGAAGTGTAGCCATCTAGTCTGGGACTTTTCCATTTTGGGACATTTTTAATTGCTGCCCCAGTTTCTGAGCTTGAGATTTGTCTATTCAGAAATTCTATTACCTTGGTATGTTTCCAGGAATTTGTCCATTTCCTTCTCATTATGTAGTTTTGGGGCATACAGGCTTTTATAGTAATCAAAAATGATGTTTTGTATTTCTGTGGGGTCTGTTGTAACCTCTCCTTTTTCTTTTCTAATTGAATTTATAAGAGTCCTTTCCCTTCAAATTCTTGTTAATCTCACAAGAGGGGAGTCAATTTTGTTTAGCTTTTTGAAAAACCAGCTTTTGGTTTTGTTGATCTTCCATATAGTTCTCTTGTTCTGAATTTCATTTAGTTCTGCTTTGATCTTAGTTATATTTTTTCTTCTACTAGGTTTGGAATTGATTTGATCTTCTTTTTCCAATTCCTTGAGACTGTTTATTAAATTGTCAATTTTTGAGCTTTCTGTTTTTTGGATGTGAGCACTCAGTGCTATTAGTTTTCCTCTCAGATATTTTTTTGCTGTATCCCACAAATTTTGATAACTAGTGCTTCCATTATCAATTATTTCAAAGAAACTTTTAATTTCCCTCTGTATTTCCTCCTTGACCCAAAGGTTATTCAACAATAGATTGTTTAATTTCCATGACTTTGTGAGGCGGTAGTCTTTCTGTTGAAATTGAACTCTAATTTTATACAACTATGATCAGAGAAGATACACAGTATAATTTCTATTTTTTTGAATTTGTTGTGGTCTGATTTGTGGCCTAGTATGTGTTCAATTTTGTAGAGAGTCCATGGGCTGATGAGAAGAATGTATATTCAGCTTTATTTGGGTGGAATGTTCTGTAGAGATCTGTCAGACCCTTTTGTTCTAGAGCTCTGTTTAGATTCATTATTTCTTTGCTTATTTTCTGTTTGGAAGACCTGTCCAGTTCATTCAGCGGGGTGTTGAAGTCCCCTGCTACAATGGCAATATTGTTTATCATGCTATTTAGGTCAGATAAGGTTTGCTTTATGTAATTGGGTGCTCCTGAGTTGGGTTTAAATATTAAGAATTGTTAACTGGACTGAGAACTATGAAACAGGTAAAACTAGAAAATATTCCAAAATATGTGATTTAAAATGAATTTCTTGATGGCTATTGATTTATAGATGGTCAATTACACTTATATAAAGAGCAAAGTAATTTCACCATTTACTCTTCTCTTGATAAAAATAGTATTAATTTATATTAATCTATGCACAGATGCTTTTCAGAAACCAGACAAAGTAAAAAACAGAAAAGAAACAGTGATACTGGGGGTAAATCAGTCAGTTTAGGTCTGGCTTCAAATATCCCTGAGCTCTATGAAGGTCTTTTTCTAAGAGACAGAATCCTAAGGGCTGATTACTGAGGGCTTTCAAAACTTTTATTGTCACTGTTTATGTCTTATTTTTGAGAAATTGTTAAAAGACTTACCTTTGTGTTGTTTTAATACTAGAAAGTTTATTGATAAAATATAGTGCCCCCTTGTGAAAGATGAAGGAAGGATAGTATGCAAGGGCTCTCCAGAAAGTATCCAGCCATATAATATGAAAGATTATATTATTAACGAAGGCTGGATACTTTCCAGACAGCCATTGTATGTATGTGTAAGAAGTTTGCAGATCTATTGGGTTAGTTGCTTTTCAGGATAATGTTAACTTAAAAAAGGAAGTGCTTTTGTTAGGTTTGTCTGTGTGGATGCTCCCGGGTCCCCCAGTTCTCAATGTCAAGAATGAGTCCTTGTACTGGTTACACAAAGAAACATGAGAGTAATTTGCTTTCTCAAGGATATATAATAATGAAGGTGTGCAACTTTAAAATATTTATTGATCCTAATTTCTACCTTTTTGATAAATGGCAAAGAACACTAAAACTACCAACTCCTATCATTATAAAGTGCAGCTAAATAAATATGGAGACACTTATTAAAAAACTATTTGTATAATTAATAAGATAATTTTATGTTGCATATGTTTGAGGGATATTAATTTCACATACTTTTTAATAATCATCTCATCCCAATACTATTAATTATTGTCAGTCATTATTTTAGATACATCCAGATATACTTCATTGTTGGGGAGGAGTAAATTCTGTGATAACAAAGACAAAATTCAATGCAAATAGTTGGCCAGGAACTAATAGATGGTTAAGCCTTTAACAAAAGGTTAATGTGCTTCATAATGTAATGGGTGGAGAATGCAAAGTATAAACAAAAATCTGTATAATCTTTTCTCCATTTAAGATCACATTTCTCATCATATTATACTTATCCAGCAAGGATTTATTTAAGTTCAACTTTTTCATAATGTCAAATGGGTGCTATTAGAGTACCAGTACGAAACTTCAGGTAAGAAACTTGAAAACCTCATGATAGTCAATGTATAATGTACGTTTGGACTTATTTTTTATTTTCTTCTAAAGGAAATATTAATCATTACAAGGTTGTGGGTTAACTTTGGTTTGTTTCAATGCTTCCAATTGAATAAATTTTTCAGTTCTGTTTCAGAATAATTTGAGGGGTTTTATTCTTGAGATTTTATACTTCAGAATAATTTTATAAATAATGGAAAGAACTGTATGATAGAGCAGAAAATTGAGAGTTTTGTCTAAGTATGATCTCATTGGCCTCTTTAATGGTTCATCTCATACCTTTGGTTCCTACCAGTGGAGAGTTAATTTGTTCCTTCATCAGTTGACAGAAAAAGTAACAAATAATAAAATTTATACTGATATATGGTGAAGACAAGATGATTCTCACAAATGACCACTAAACTCTTTAAAAATAACATGTGTATAAGAGGATGCAAGATGTCAACTTTTGATGGGTACCTTGTTTACTTAATACTGTTTAATGGACTTTTAAATATTTATCTATTTTAAATATACTTTAAATATATATGAAATAAATTTTATGCAAAATCTAATTTACTTATTTAAAAAGGGATAGGAAACAAAATTTCTCTATACAAAATTCTATTGTAATAGCCATAACCAACTTTGGTAATGTAAGTGCCTTACTTGCTCACTTTGTGTGTAATTAAACAAAGTACATCTTTCATTATCATTGTCTATGATAAAAATATTTGAATATCCTAGCTTCCTTTCAAATGTTAGCTTTTACCCTGAACTCACTAGATTTCACCAATATATTAATCAGATTTTTAGCTATAGTCTCTTCTAAAAATTTTCTGGCAAGAACAGATCAGCTTTCAAGTGATCTTAAGATCAGAATAATTAAAATCACAAGTTGATTTTTTTACCTTTTTAAAATTTATTTATTTATTTATTTATTACTTCTAGGGATATGTCAGAAGAGATAAAATCACAAGTTCAATAATCCCTCACTTTTGGCAAAAAAATCTTTTGTTTTTCACAAATTCTTTAAAACTTTTTTTTGACAAAATAACTTTTCAGTTAGTTTTCCATTAAGTTCAAAAACACCAGTCAATCTAAAATTGAGCCCCAATAGTTTAATTTCTTAATACTGGTCATATTTCTGAGATGTATCAAAAAACATAGTTTATTGTGGCGTGATACTGGTTACCTCTGTGTCCACTGCTCATCATATGGGTACTCCATACTCCAAGATGAGCACCAAATGTCACATTTCTCATGAAGACTTTCCTGTTCTCTGTCTCCCACTGTATTTCCCACTCCCCCCAAAAAAGAAACCTGAAAGCAATCTCTACAGGGCTCTGAAAACATTTTCCCTGTGTCATTTCATCTGAAGGCACTTGTCATTTTCTCTAGTTAGGAGAAGAAGAGATTACATAAGAAAGATAAATGTTAAACCTCTCTTTTATTCCAGGTAATATGCTTGTTGCTTAATAAATATAATTTTATTTATTAAATGTTTTTTTGTTATACATTTTATGTATTACATACTATGTTATGATATTTATTTGTATAGTTACTTTTTTTTTTTTTTTTTTGAGACACAGCTTTGCTCTGTCACCCTGGGTAGAATGTAGTGGCATCATCGTAGCTCACTGCAACCTCAAACTCCTGGGCTCAAGCGATCCTCTTGCCTCAGCCTCCCCAGTAGCTGGGATTACAGGCATGTGTCACGATGCCTGACTAATTATTATTATTTTTTTTTAGTAGAGATGGAGTCTCACTCTTGTTCAGGCTGGGTCTCCAACTACTGAGCTCAAGCAATACTCCCTCCTTGGCCTCCCAGAGTGCTAGAATTACAGCCAAGAGCCACCATGCCTGGTCTCATTTTTTATATTATACATTTAAAAATATTACATTGTTTATTTTATTGTATTACTTTATATTTACAAAATCCTCTTATGTTGTTTTTCATTTCCATTTTACAAATGAGAAGATCACATCTATTAAATGTTAAACAGCATAATGTTAAATGGATTCTTTGGCCTAATTGATTCTAAAATCTAAATTACTTCCATAATAATTTCCATAATGTCATGCTGACTCTACCATGCTGATTTTTGTTACAGTTATGTATGTACTTTTCTTGTGTTCCACTGATAGACTATAAAATGAATCTCTTGCATTCATCTTTCACCTAGTAGTGGGTGCTGTGCATATACATGGTAACTGAATCTACAACTAGATCTCATTCTCTGCTAGTAAATAAAATGAATAAAATGGCAACAGTGAATTATAATCAATTGACCATATTAGTGGATCCTGATAATTATTTTAAAGTTTCCTATCAAGCAACTGTGGACCAGGCTGACACCAGCAGGCAGAAATTATGTACACACCATAAAATCTTCTCCAGAAAGCCTTGAAATCCATCCACAGCAATTGTGTGATCTCTCTGCTAAGCTTGAACAGTACTTTGTAAAAATAACTGTTTTAATGAAACAACCAACACTTCACAGATTATCTTTGGTGTTAGGAGAACTCAGAAGAGATAATTGTATGACATCACTAAAAATATAGAATTTCTTATTTCAAGAGATTTAGTAACAAAAAAGTCACTCTGCTTATTTACAGACATATGTATACACATGTACAATTTTCACAGAAATCATTTTACCATGATTACTTGGTCCAATATCATCCAATGTGTGGTACACATTTGATATTGTGTCAGCATGTTTTAAGCAGTCTGTGGTTCATATAGATCCCTTACAGTTGATAAGGGGACATGGTACACTGTGATGGGCAATCTTTTCTAATGGTTGATACATTAGGCTCTGGAAGTCAGAGATATTTGGGAGTGCTACCACCAGTTTCTGTCTTAGATTGCTATATGAACTTGGCAAGTTACTCAATATCTTTGTCAGTGGCTCCTTCTTCATTGATGTGGGAATAATGAGAGTACCTGCCCAATTTGTTATTTTAAAATGAGAAGTAAATGAGATTAACGTATGTAAAACATTTTGCACAGTGTCTGTCATATAGCAAGGGCTTCATAAGTGCTAGTAATCATTAAATTCTGAGTCTAGATGTAGAGTAGATGTTATTCACACAGGCTAGCTAGCTTTTGAGTAGCACTTTTGGTAGAAAAATGCTTGAATTAGTAATTCTCTTTAAATAGCCCCTATTCACTAGTAACATTACCCATAATCTTTTGCATATATTACCTGTACATATTTGTTGATTTATTTATAATATTTTTCTCAGTGACTAACATAAAATATTTTCCTAAACATATTATTAAAATAGTAGTAAATATTACATCTACTATATGTATTACTACTTCACATTTTATAAATATTCTTTGTAATAGTCTTATCTATAATAATGATCCTAATGATATTTAATTGTTATTAACAGAATTATATGAAAGTATTAAATATTGAAAAACTTACAGAATTAAAATTCTTACATTTCTGAATGAGTTTTGTTAGTATCTGAAATTTCAGTACCTACGTGTGAGTTTAGAATTGAGATATACAGTGGCCTCATGTAATTTAATGGTAAAAGTTTAATAATTATGAGACACAAAGAAAGGGTGAAGGATCAAGTTTGAGAGAAGGATTAGAGAGCAGGAATTATAACCAAAGCTAAAGCAACAGGATGAGAGATAAAACACCTTACCCCTAACCCTGCAATTGCCATAAAATATGGAGGAATTATGACTAATATTATTTGGTTGAGAATGCTCTTAAAGGGTATGAATGGTTTTCACCAAAACTGATCATTTTTTTTGTCTTTTTTTTTTGCTTGAAAAACAGAGAGACACATTTGCTTCACATCTCATCAAATCTTCTGCATCAAGCCACATCATGCTAAACAAGATTCTGCTGTTATCTCTTCAGCTGAGTCTCCTAGGAGGTACTCTTGGTGGGAATATTCTGATTTGGCCAATGGAAGGTAGTCATTGGCTGAATGTTAAGATGATTATAGATGAGCTGATTAAAAAAGAGCACAACGTGACTGTCCTAGTTGCCTCTGGTGCACTTTTCATCACACCAACCTCTAAGCCATCTCTCACATTTGAAATTTATAAGGTGTCCTTTGGCAAAGAAAGAATAGAAGGCGTCATCAAGAACTTTGTTTTGACATGGCTGGAAAATAGACCATCTCCTTCAACCATTTGGAGATTCTATCAGGAGATGGCCAAAGTTATCAAGGACTTCCACATGGTGTCAGGAGAGATCTGTGATGGTGTTCTTAAAAACCAAAAGCTGATGGAAAAGCTGAAGAGCAGCAAATTTGAGGTTCTGGTATCAGATCCAGTATTTCCTTGTGGTGATATAGTAGCTTTAAAACTGGGGATTCCATTTATATACTCCTTGAGGTTTTCTCCAGCCTCAACAGTAGAAAAGCACTGTGGGAAGGTCCCATATCCTCCTTCCTATGTTCCTGCTGTTTTATCAGAACTCACCGACCAGATGTCTTTTACTGACAGAATAAGAAATTTTATCTCCTACCATCTACAGGACTACATGTTTGAAACTCTTTGGAAACAATGGGATTCCTACTACAGTAAAGCTTTAGGTGTGTAACAATTTTTATTTTATTATTTGAATTTGAACAAACATAACTTTGTGTCAACTTTTCTTTAATTCCCTATGTCTATTCTTTTATGACTTTACATGCTAATGTACTATATATTACTAGCACTTGATAGCAGGAAAGAAAGTAAAAGACATTACACTTCAGAACTACAGGGTGCTGTTTTCTAATTTTATGAACGTTAAGATACGAACTAAGTTCTTTTTTAAAAAAAACAATTTCAGAATATTACAGAGGTACAAACGCTTTGGTTACATATATTGCCTTTGTGCTGCCCAAGTAGGAGCTACAAATATGCCTAACCCCCAGACCTCACGCATTGTGCCCAGTAGGTGTGAATTTACTTATCCTCTCCTCCCCTGTCCACCTGCCTGATGCCCTTTGAATGTTACTTCCATATGTGCACCTAAGTGTTGATCAATTAGTACCAAATTAATGGTGAGTACGTGTGCTGCTTGTTTTTCCATTCTTGGGATACTTCACTTAGAAGAATGGGCTCCAGCTCCATCCAGGATAGTACAAGGGGTACTAGTTCATCATTGTTTATGGCTGAGTAATACTCTATGGTATTCACATACCACATTTTATTAATCCACTCATGTATTGATGGGCACTTGGGTTGTTTCGACATCTTTGCAATTGTGAATTGTGCTGCTATGAATATCCGAGTGCAGATGTCTTTTTTATAGAATGGCTTCCTTTCCTTTGGGTAAATATCCGGTAGTGGAATTGCTGGATGAAATGGTAGTTCTACTTTGAGTTCTTTGAAGTATCTCCATATGAATTTCCATACAGGTTGTACTAGTTTGCAGTCCCACTGGCAGTGTAAGAGTGTTCCCATCTCTCTGCATCCATGTCAACATCTGTTATTTTGGAACTTTTTGATAAAAGCCATTCTCACTGGAGTTAAGTGATATCTCATTGTGGTTTTGATTTGCATTTCCCTGATGATTAGAGATGTTGAGCATTTTTTCATAGGTTTGTTGGCCATTAGCCTGTCTTCTTTTGAAAAGTATATGTTCATGTCCTTTGCCCATTTCTAATGGGATTGTTGGATTTTTTCTTGCTGATCTTCCTGAGTTCTGTATAGATTCTAGTTATCAGCCCTTTATCGATTGTGTAGAATGCGAATATTTTCTCCAATTCTGTAGGCTGTCTATTTGATCTAAGGACAGTTTCCTTGGCTGTGCAGAAGCTTTTTAAATTTGAACAGATCCCATTTATTTATTTTTGTTTTTGCTATGATTTCCTTGGGGATCTTCTTCAGAAATTCTTTCCCTAGGCTGAGGTCTATAAGAGATTTTCCAACATTTTCTTCTAGAATTCTATGCTTTCATGCATTAGGTGTAAGTCTGTTATCAATTATCAGTTGATTTTTGTGAGAGGCGAGAGGTGTGGATCCTGTGTCAGTCTTCTCCATGTGGCTATTCAATTTTCCCAGCACCATTTATTGAATAAAGATTCCTTTCCCCAGTGTATGTTTTTGTCTGCTTTGTCACGGATCAGATGGCTATATGAGGATGATTTTATAACCAGGTTCTTTTATGGATAAAATATAGTGAAATACCTTAATTTAAAAATAGGACTGGATCTCATGTAGATATTACATTGAAAACACAAATTGTCTAGAAACTTCAGTGGTGTGTGGAGAAAGCTGGGAGAGATTAAACTTTCTATAAACCTATTATTAATATCAACATGTATGTATGTGTTTAAGAATATACATATATATTGATAATGTCTGATTATTGCTTAATAAACATTAATACTGATAAATAAATAAAACATTTTAAGGCTTTATTATCTTTTTTTGATAATACATATATGTCTTTCTGATGGTAACCTCATTTCTGTTTTTTGCTCTCCTGTTGAATGCAGATTGTTTGCTATGTTTCTGCTTCCATAACTAACATATTACTGAAATTGTGCAAGCAATGTAGTTACATGGTATAAACATGATTATATTCCCAGGTAGCTATTTCATAATTCCATTACAGTTCATAGTTTATATATGGTCTTAGACATTGTGTGTTTAATATTTTACTTTATATTCATGATAAACCTCAAAAATACAGACCTAAACTCAATGATAATCAGATAAAGGGGGAAAGTTTTCCACTTTTGACAAGTGGTATTTCTCTGGCTTTTATTAAATTTGTTATTAATACATAAAAGATGTATGTATTTTTAGGGTACATGTAATATTTTGATACAATATATGAATGTAATTGGAATATCCATCATCTTTAATATTTTATTTTCTTCATGTTAGGAACATTTGAATTATTCTCTTCAAGCTACTTTGAAGTGTACAATAGATTATTTTTAACTATAGTCACTCTGCTGATATATCAAATACTAGGCCTTATTTCTCCTAATGATATATTTGTACCCATTTATTAATCTCAAATGTTCCTCCTCCCCTCTTCCACACTGTTATTAAGTTTTGAAGCTTTAACTTCTCATCAACATTAACAAATTGATTTTGGGGCTTTCATTTATTTTAATGAAATAATAAAACCAAGATTCAAACAATATTTAAATAATTGAACGTTTTCAAACACATACTGCAGAGATGCCAATATTGTTTCTATGTAAAACTTGCAAGGTCTAGAGATGTATACTAGCTAATGAATGAGAATCCTAAATGCTATTAAAAATCATTTAAAGATGATAAAGTGCAATGTGCAAAACAGTGGGTTCCATGAATGTTGGAAAGAGGAAAATTTGAGGTTCCAGTGTAGTGATAGCTATTGACATACTGGCTTCTTTTCTACAAACCTTTATTTTAAAAAGATGTAAAGTTGATCTATATAAATCAAAATAAATTTGGGTAGATTAATGTGTGCATGAGGGTGTGAGATACTAAAGGTGGATGAATGAATATGACCAAAACCTGCTGAGCCTATTGTGACTAAACTAACACTGATAAAAAGTCATTATCTCCTCTGAGTGTGTTAACTAGCTTGCCCCAAATTCAAAAACAGAGTTTATTTCTTCTTGGATGTAAAAGAAGACCTGGTCTTTCTGTCATCGGAGAAAAAGAGCATGGCTACCATTATAGATAAACATGCATGTGTCCTGTGAAGATAAGAGTAAAAAAAGCAACAGCATAGGGCTAAAGCTGGATCTTAATAACAACGGGGAAAGAGGAGGAATGAATGAAAATGGGATGAAGCAATGAAACTGTCAAGACTGCACCCCCCCCCCCCCGCCCATATCCTCATGCATGTGGTAGATAGCAGTGCCATCTCAGTATGTGCGGCACCTTAGTTCTTGTAAGAGCAGAAGGTACATGGACTGTTCCTTGGTCACAATATGTTTACATTTTTAGCCCATCAGTTCTGTTTTTTTCAACTACTCATCTTCCACCTTGGGATTCTAATTCTCATTATTACGGTGCTCCTTATTCATATTTGTGAGGTTATCTACCAGTTAGCTAACCTTTCCCCAAGCTGGCAGTCTCAGAATCACCTGTTCCAGTGGGTTTTGCCTGTAAATTAATGCTGGTAATAAAAGCACATTGTTCTCCCAGTCTTAAGATGTGAGACTAATCTTTCTTAACAATTCCTTCACAAGAATGTAATGAAGATTTATAAAGATGTTCTTACCCTCCGACTTTCATATATCATGTTTCTAATCAAATTACACTCTTTAGTCTTAGAATGACTATTTAAATTTGTCTTCTCTAAGACGCAATATTCTAACTGATGCCAGGGACCTGAACACTTACATTCAAAAGACCAGGTAAGAAATGAAAGTACCAAGATGATGGAATAAGTCATTTTTTGTGCAAGACTTTGTACATGTGGAATGAAAAATGAGAATGATAAATATAACTGACTTGTAAAAGCAATGTCATTCAATTTGCAATTTGGAATTTGGATTGCAATTGATTTTCTACTTTTGCTTAAAATGCTGTAATCAAAACTATTGCAACAAATCCATGTATACTCAGTTTTCAAATTTTCATACCTGAGTAAATATACAGACCTACTCCCCTAAGATTACTTCACTGCAGTGGAATTCAGTCAGAACCTCAGAATGAGTCCTTAATCTCTGCTAATTGCTAGGAATTGGATGTTATAATGTCGAAGTTACTCATTTTGTTTCAGATCATGGGTATTTATCTCAAACCCATGGATGCCGTAATAGTAAGAACAGCATGTATTTTTCTCTTCCTAGGCACTAGATGCTATGATAAATGCTTTGTTTGTATTCTCTCCTAATATTTGAAATGAACTTTTTGCAGGTTACTGGAGGAAAAAAACCTGTTATCATAGATGAGAATACTGAGGCTTGAAAATATCAAGCATGTTAAAATCATGCAACTACTAATTTGAGAAAACAGCATTCAACCTAAATTTTTCTCATACCAAAGTTTCTGTGTCATATCCCTAGTTCTAGAAATTTTTTATTCTCTTTTTAAAATTTCAGGTGGACATCTATTAATTATTGAGAATATTTTAAGTTAAACCTTTAATTGATACTTTTCTTCTTGACAATATATTTAGCTTTGGAAATCTGTTATTCTATTTCTTGCCTATTTTTGATTTTCTGAATGGAATTTAATTGGGCTATGTTATTACTAGATAACTATTCCTTAAGGTGTAGGTCTCCATGTGACTGTTGTCTGGGGTGGTTTGCCTGGGGATATCTTTCTGGCTCTAAAACAGCTTCGTAAACAATCTCTAACTGAAGGTAAGAAAAGTCTTCAGCAGATTTCAAATATGTTTGTTTAAAATCGAACCAGGCAAATTTTGGTTTTGTTTTCATATGAACAAAAAAGCTACCAAAATTTTGAGCACATTTAAGGAGAGAATAATGTAACATTTTTATGACAGTAAAAATACTTATAATCCATAAGCATTACATACTGTTACCAACAGAGATTTATCCTTCAATCACTGTAATAACTAGCAGATTTTTTTGTGAATAATATTTATATATTAGATTTATATAAATATGTAAGAATCTATTATATTATTATAAATAAATAATTAGGTGAATAATCTCTAAGAGCTAATGACATTATAATAACAATAGACTTTCTTGCAAATATATTCAATTAAATACGAAAACCTGCAGATCTTCAAAAAGAATGACGCTAGTATCTAGCATAAACTAGAGGCTCACTGAGCACAAGTAAATAATGTAAAATAAAGTTTTAGAAATGTATATACCCTTATGGTGCTTGATTTTCAGTAATAATTTTAAAGGAGGAAACAACATATTGGAGTCCTTTCCCTGAAGAGTAATAATTTCTATTTGGGACATTCTTTGTCTCTCTTTTTTCTCTTTCTTCCTAATCTTTCTCTTGCTTTCTCCTCTCTTTCCTTCTTCCCACTCTCTCTCATTTTTTAAAAATTTAAGTTAGTCTTGAATGGTCAGAATCTTTCAAAAAGCCCTCTGGTGGTGTTCCCTTTTCTACAATAACCCATAAGCTGAATGACAGCCACAGGCATTTTATTGGAAATGGGATTGTCTGTGGGACATCAAAAATTCCCATAGATGGCGATGATTCTCTTTTTTTGCTCCCACTTATGAAAGTATATCAGAAGAAAAGGAAATGGAGGTTGCTATTTTAATCAGTATAATCTTGAGTATTATATCTGTATATTTCTTCAAGTAAATCATTTGTGAACTTTGGTACTCTACACATTGTTAATAACAGATCACTTATGATGTGCCTCAAGACTGAGCAAGACTGACTTTTGTTGGAAAACTCATAGTTTGGGAAATTCCCAAATTCTGCCTAAGTGCCCCCATCTGCCACTGTGGGAGGAGGGGAGGAGAGGAGTAAGGTTAAGGCAATGAGATCTGATTAATTTGATCATTTAAAAAATGAGATGCTCTTCCTATACTATCATACACAGCTAGCATTTATTGAGCTCAGATGCTGCTCTGAATAATTCTTATGTATCATTTCACTTAGTCCTCACAAGTATTGGAAAAAGGTGTCAGTGTTCTCACCATTTCATAAATGAGGAGGCTGTGTAACTTGCCTGAGGTTATACTCTAGAAAGCGGGGAATCATTTGATGTCAGACTCTGGTATTAAAATAAAGAAAAATATGAAAGTACATCTAAATTTAAGCTGTCAAAGAATTAAGTAAATGTCAATCAAGAAAGTCAAATAAATCTGAAGCACTGATGTGAGGCTAAGCTTTTAAGTGCTATTATGGTAACTATTAGTGATTACTCCATAATTCAGTATTATATTTTGCTTATATTTACCTCAATAGTTGAACAACTCTAAATATTTTACAGATAGACTTCTGTTTATGCCTTGGATGATATTGTGCTTTTTTTTTATTAGAAGCTCATGACAGCCACAGATTTCTTTACAAAGATATTATTGAAAATTCCCTTAATGAGGCTTATTTTAATGGTCACCGAGATTAAATTCGTCTGTGGCTGTTTTGTTTCAAAATTCTAATTCATTTTAAAGGCACAGCCACTATGTTCAAATCGAAGCTGACTCTCGAGAGGACACAAAATGCAATAAATCTCAAAGCACCACTTCTCTCTCCCTTCTCTCCCTTTCTTTGTTTTCCTGGTCCTTTTCTTACTCAAGGGACTGAAATGACACCATTCAAGGGCAACTGTACATGAAGCAAAAACCCACCACTTAAATTTTATTCTTAATTTCTGATTTCTATCCTTCTAATTACTTACTTTGTTCTTATTTCTCATTTGAATGGTAGCTTCTAATGACTTAAAAATAGTATCATTATATAATTGCAGTTCTTCAGTCTGGGATTCACTAAGATACACAACTGATATCACTATACCCATGCCTGCCCAGTTGTTCCATAGGTGGCCCACTGATTTACCATCAATCTTTAGGCAAATTTATTAAAGTACTAAAATACTACATCCTTGTTCTGAACCAAGAAGTTTGCTAAGTAGCTTTGCAAATATTACTGATAATCTACAAAATGATATAACAAATTAGTGTAATTATCTCTCATGTTCCTTTGAGAAAACCGAGGGGAAGAGGGTTGAAGGAATTCCCTAGGGTCACATATCTTATAAAAGGACTGTTTTTGAATCTGGGGAGATTGAACTCCTGTGTCTACCTAATTTAATCTACAACACAGCTGTGAGTGAAAATAAAAAAAAAAAGTGTGTGGATTTGATTCCTCAGGGTGGCAGACCCTGTCCCCTTGATTTGTATATGAAAATGTCACATGTTAGAAACCAAAAAATTCCCTGTAACAGTGGGGTAGGAGACACTGACTAATTGGCTGCATTAGAGAAGAGCCCTATCCTTTATCAAATGTATAGCAATTTTCTCGATAAACCAATTAATCTAAAATATCTTAAAATGTTTGAGCAAACCTCTTCGTGAAGCGTTTTTTTTTTTAATTTTTCTTTCTAAATATGAGCCATGAGGAAGTGATACTGTTGGTCCAGCAATGAGTCCAGTAATGTTTTTATTATAATCCCAATTGTTCTACTTTGTCATATGCTTTTGTGTATGGAACTCATCTATGGTTTTGTTATCCATGAAATGAGGGAAATAACTTCTGCCACACAAAATCATGAAGAAGGCTGGATAAGATAATCTATGCGAAAATCCCTGATAATGGAGACATGCAACTTGAAAGTATCCTAATTTTGACAATGTGCTTTTTTCAGTAAAAGATTGTTATTTTTCTTTTAGTCTAATTTTAAGAAAGATATATTATATTGAAGACACATTGTATAATTCATAGCTATTATCACTGAATATACAGACACTAGATTTATTACCTGCTTGCTTCTTTTTCTTTACAATAGGATCAGATTTCATTTCTGTTGTTGAAATAATTATGCTAATCCATATAAGAATTTGAATTATATTGTTTTTCTTTCAATCTGTAGATTAATTGACCTATGATTGAGTGTAACCATATCATTAAATATTATTTTATTTGAAAAAAAATCTACCCAAAAGTGCTTTGAAGATTTCTTTTTATCTTAAAAGAGCTACATAAGGATGGTTTCCATAGTGGATATCACCATGTCTAAGAAGTTTGTCCAGCTGCTGGTTTTTAATTTGACTCTGATTGAAATTATTCTAAGTGGGAATGTGCTAATTTGGCCTACAGATGGTAGCCATTGGTTAAATATTAAGATCATTCTAGAAGAATTGATTCAAAGAAATCACAATGTGACTGTACTGACTTCATCAGCAACTCTATTGATCAATTCCAGTCTGAATTCTCCTGTGAATTTTGAAGTGATACCTGTTCTTTTTAAGACGAGTGATATAGATTCCTTAGTTGAACATATGATAATGCTGTGGATAGACCATAGACCAACTCCTCTCACACTGTGGACTTTCTACAAAGAGCTAGGAAAACTCTTAGCTACTTTTTTTCGAATTAATATACAAATCTGTGATGGCGTATTAAACAACCCCAAGTTAATGGCAAGACTTCAGAAAGGTGGTTTTGATGTGTTGGTAGCAGACCCAGTAACAATCTGTGGTGACCTGGTTGCTCTGAAATTAGGAATTCCATTTATGTACACCTTGAGGTTCTCTCCAGCCTCAACAGTAGAGAGACACTGTGGAAAAATCCCAGCACCAGTCTCCTATGTACCTGCAGCCTTGTCAGAGCTCACTGACCAGATGACCTTTGGTGAAAGGGTTAAAAATACCATATCTTATCCACTGCAAGACTATATATTTCAATCCTACTGGGGAGCATGGAATTCATACTACAGCAAAGTTTTAGGTAAGTCCTTCTAATTTTCTCTTATTAATAACTCCAGATATCTTGTTTATTCTTATTGTTCATACAGTGAAAGGTTTCCATCTCATACTGCATGTGCCAAGCTGAAGTAAATGTACTTACTATATTTCTGTACAATTCCTTGATTGTTCTTTTTGGATAAAATCCTAAATATTGAAATTGTGGGATTCATATATATGCTATTGTCGCTCTTTTTTTTTTTTTCCTTTTTAAGTTTTTGAGACAGCATCTTGCTCTGTCACTTGTGCTAGCGTGCAGTGGCATCATCATAGCTCACTGCAACGTCAAACTACTGAGTTTGAGGATCAAGTGATCCTCCTGCCTCAGTCTCCTGAGTAGCTGGGACTATAGGCACCCACCACCACACCTAGCTAACTTTTTTATTTTTGTAGAGATGGAGTCTCCCTATGTTGCCCAGACTGGTCTTCAACTCCTGGATTCAAGCAATCCTCCTGCCTCGGCCTCCAAAACTGCTAGGATTATAGGCGTGAGCCACCACTTCTGGCCCTGTTGTCTCTTAATGAAAATAATGTAGTGCCTTTTTAATAGCTTTTCAATGTGTAAATTAATCTTCAAATGTAAATGAAAGTACCTTTACCAGTATAAAGTATGATACTGCCAAAAAGTACCTTGGCAAATATTTTGAGGTGATACATGACTTATTTTGCCTCCTTTGTTCTTCATTATTTTCTTTGCATATAACTTTAAAAATCATAGAATTGGGCATTAGAAAACCTGAGTTTATACCCTACCCTGATTCTCACTATCTCTCTATCCTTAGGCTTCTCTGAGTGTTGGGCTAGCACTGTCTCTCAGCTTTATTTCTCTGTATCCTTTGACAAGACTCAAGTTTCCTTGCCTCAGAGATGACTCATGAGGTTCAAACATAATAGTGCCAACTGCCAAGGCCAGTTCTGATTTGTTGTTTATATTATTTCTCTTTCTTTCATGAGCCTTCTTTTATTTTATTTTCTTGTCTCCTGAATGCTTTTTTTATCCAGATCTGTCTGTAATAGCCAGAGGCATTAATTAATAGCAGGAATTCATAATCAATGCTACCAATGGTACTTTTTTACAGAGGTAATGTGCAAAATATTGTTCTTTTATATATCTTTTGGCTTGCCTTCCTCCCTCCCTCCTTTCCTTCCTTCTAGTTTTTCCTTCTTTCTTTTCCTTCTTCCCTTCCTTCTTTAATTCATTTCTCTCTTCCTCCCTTCCTTCTTCTTTGTGGAAAAAAAGTATTTATTGAACATCAACCAGGTGCCTGCCACTTTTCTAGGTACCAGGAATACAACAATGAGCAAAACAGATCAAAATCTCTAGCCCCATGGAGCTTATATTCTAATAAGAGGAGACAGACACTAGATAAAACAAATATATAAAATATACAGGATGTTAATGTTAGACTGTGATATGTACTACGTAGTAAAGTAAGAAGAATAGATAGTTCTGAGAGTGGGGTTGTGCTTTTATACAAAGCAGCCAGAAAAGGTACCATTTGAAAGGATGACTGACGTTTGATCAAACACTGAGGGAAGTGAGAGTGAGGTCCAATAGGATCCCTGGAGGGAAAGCATTTCTGGCATAGGTAAGAGCAAGTGCAAAGACTTGTGTGTGGCAAGCCATCGAGGCAGGAAAATACCCTTACACTAACTTGATCTTACTCTTAACTTTCACAAGTAGAATTTATATAATGTTATTTCTTCTCTTGATACTGGAGTACTCTTCATCAAGAGTACTTCATCAGAAGTTGCTGTCAAACTTCTAAACTTCTTCATAGAACTAGTCTAGAGGGAAGATGTTGAACATATAACATATAAATAAAGCATGGCAGGTAATTAAAGTGTGAATGTTTTTGAAGGTATGGTAATCAGAATTTTATAAGTAAAATCTTGTTTTTATATTTTTTATAATGTAATTTACTTATATTTCTGGATTTCAAATTTCATATGCCTTAAAAAGACATTTTGCTTTAAATTTAGTTGTTATTCACATGATTGTGTCCTGGGACATTTGAAATGTGTTCTATAATTATCCCTGCCCATATGTATAAAAGCCATACTGACTATTGCAGGTACTGAATGAGATAACAGTCGTATTTCTTAAGTAAGGAAATTAGGAAGAGATGGTGAAGGGTCTTGAAAAGCACCTAAGGTTCTGGGTTCGGGTTCTGCTTGTTAACTGTGTGATCACACACAAGAATTTGAACTCTTTGAGTTATGGTGCTTTCTGTTCTTTAAAATGGGGGTTTGATTTCACTGTACTCTTCAGGGGCATTGTGTGGATATGCCATGTGTATTGTAAAGAATTATATTAAATATTACTGACACTGAACGAGTCCAGACTCTGCAATGACAAAATTCTAATTACATCACCGTGGGGCTCTGTAAATAACAAGTAGTCAATATACATCTGCAAGAAATAAATGCTCTCTGGTATGTACTAAGTCTTCCTTTGAAAGGAAGCCATGGCAAATTAGATAATGTGTCAAAAAGCGCTTGCGAAGCAGAATGTTCCCAACTTCTCGTCTTTACAGGATAATAATCTAGTTTCAGAATTCACACCTTTTGAGAAATTAAATATTGCATTTAGTTAAATCCTTTATGCTGCTCATGTTACCAAGCATATTTGAACAAAAAATAACTACCTTGAATATTTTATCTCACATTGAGGTATACTGTGAAGAAGAGCTGGTAAAATCCAATTTATCTTTTGTTTGCAATTATATTCCTAAAGTATTAGGAACACCTGGTGAATGTAAACTGATACAGGCACCTTATATTTTACGTTATTATGTTCGAACATAGGAAATTTAATAATGTCAAATTTCTGTGGGGTTTTCATTACAATGTTTGTTTTTCAGTTCTCTGTGGGAAAATAGAGTTAGAAAAATGATATGTTGAATTGTGGTAAAGAAAAGTCTCAAATATCTTGAAGGAGATAGAATTATATAGCAAGGACATATTTAACTGCACTGGTTAAGAAGCCTGTTTTCTATATCAGTGAGGAAACCGTAAATCTTATGGATGAAGTAGATAAGAACAATCACCATTTTTAGAAACACTTCCAATAGCTAATGGAACAGGGATGTTAGGGAATATGAAAACCATTGCTACTCCTATCCCGAAGTGAATCTGTTAATTAATAGATGCAGGTCAAATGCTCTGCATGGCAATTTCAAGTTGTACTGAACTCTCCCTCGACTTCTGAGACACCTGCTGTATAGCGAGCACACAGATAGTTCTCGCTGCAGGATTTGGGACTAACCTTTGCTGCAGCTACAGAAAGGCTAAGGCCTTGAATGCTGTCCTAAAAATGGTTAGGCAAGCAAAGCAACTGGACGGCTCCATTTTTGCCTCTGTCTTTTGGGTTCCCAGTCTTTCCCCATCCTCCAGTGCAGCGCACGGGAAATCAGGAGAGCAGAAAGCCCGGTATTAATCTATACAACGCTTGGCGTTGTAGCCTGCTTTTAACCATCAGCATCATGCTGATCCCTCCTCCCCCGATGACACCTTTTAGATAGATTCCTACAACTAATGTTACCGTTTCCTAGCCCATGGAGAGAACAGAAAGAAAGAAAAACAATCCTCTTAACGTTACTCCTCTATCCAACTTGTCTGGAACTGAGTGCATTAATCACAACATTTTGTTTGTTTGTTTGTATTTGATCTATGGTTATTTTCCCAGGCACAGTGTTTTATTTGTTGGTTTTATCTGTTCCCAACTCCACTCTAATTTTCATTTCCAACTTCCCACCCCTTCCCTGGAAAACTTGGAGCTTTCTATTAATCTTCCTCACATAAAGCTTCTAATTCCTTTTTACATACAGCTTTCCTGTGGTCAGTGCCATGGGTTTTAAAAAATTTTGTGTGACCTTTCTGTAAAACATAAATCATAAATTTATAGCTCCTTGAGGTTTCACAATATGAACCCACCCTTGTATCCAGCACCCAAAATCAAGAAACAAACCATTACTACAACCCATAACTCCTTTTCCTTCCTCATACCCGTCCCTCCAGCCCCCATCTAAGGGGAACCACTTTTCTTGATTCCTAATGCCACAGATTAATTTTACCTGACTTTAAACTTTGAATAAATCAATCACACATCATAGGCTATCTATATTGTGCTTCTTTTGCCTAATACCATGTTTTTAACATTTGTCCAAGTTGTTGCATGTAGGTATAGTTTATTCATTCTCATAGCTATATAAATTCTATTCAGTTCATGTATCACATTTTATTTATTTATCCTACTGCTAAGGACATTTAGGATGTCTTGCTTTTGGCTATTTATGATAAGCACTGCTACATACATTCTTGTACACACCTTTTGTGCCATACTCTCAGATATATACACAGGAGTGGAATTGCTACATCATAGGGTATGCATATGTTTAGCTTTAGTAGATACCACTAAAATTTATTTTCCCAAAACTTTGTACAAACTATTTAATTATAATTCCACTGGCCAAATACTAGGGTTTCAATTGTTCATTCTCACCAATACTTGGTATGGTTCTTTTTGATTTTTATTTTCATTGTAACCATTTGGGTTTTTATTAAGTAGTGTAGATTTTTTTTATGATGAGATAATTTTACATGATAAAAAAGTACATAAAATGTATGGTGTTATTTTTTTTTGGCTAATGTGTATACAGGTATAACTAACACACCAATCAATCTCTGGGATCCCTTGCTAACAAGACCACTACACAAACCTTTCAGATACAGACTGAATAGCTCCCACCAGTTAGTTCTCACTCTTCATTCTTTTTTTTTTCTTTTGAGACAGAGTCTCACTCTGTTGGCCAGGCTAGAGTGCCGTGGCGTCAGCCTAGCTCACAGCAACCTCAAACTCTTGGGATCAAGCAATCCTTCTGCCTCAGCCTCTGGAGTAGCTGGGACTACAGGCATGTACCACCATGCCCAGCTAATTTTTTCTATATATTTTTAGCTGTCCAAGTAATTTCTTTCTATTTTTAGTAGAGTTGGTGTCTCACTCTTGCTCAGGGTGGTCTCAAACTCCTGAGCTCAAACGATCCACCCACCTCGGCCTCCCAGAGTGCTAGGATTACAGGCATGAGCCACCATGCCTGGCCAATAACCCAGTTTTTTAAAAGGGCAGAGGACTTTTCTCCAATAGACATTTTTCCAATGATGATACACAAATGGCCAACAAGCATAGAAAAGATACACAACATCATTAGTCATTAGAGAAATGCAAATCAAAAACATAGTGAGATACATCTTTACACTATTAGAATGGTTATCATCAAAAAATGAGTTGGGCTGGTGCAGTGGTTCACACTTGCGATCCCAGCACTTTGGGAGGCAGAGGCAGGAGGATCCCTTGAGACCAGGAGTTCCAGACCAGCCTGAGCAAGAGCAAGACCCCACCTCTACAGAAAATAGGAAACTTAGCCAGGAGTGATGGCATGCACATGTAGTCTCTGCTACTTGGGAGACTGAAGCAGGAGGATCTCTTGAGCCCAGGAGTTTGACGTTGCAGTGAGCTATGATGACACCACTGCACTCTACCAGGGTGACATAGCAAGACCCCATCTCAGAGAAAAAAAAAGTGAGGTAATAACAAATGTTGGCAAAGATGTGGAGAAATTAGAACCCTCATACTTTGCTCACAGGAACGTAAAATGGTGCAGCTGCTTTGAAAAACAGTCTGACAGTTTCTCAAAAAAGTTAAACATATAGTTTACCATATGACTTAGCAATTCTACTGCTAAATAAATATATATATACTCAAGAGAACTGAAAACACATATCCACACAAAAACTTGTGTACAAGTGTTCCTAGCAGCATTTTTTTACAATAATCAAAAGATGAAAACAACTCAAATGTCTATCAACTAATGCATGGATAAACAAAATGTGGTTATATCCATACAATGGAATATTGTTTGGCCATAGGAAGGAATGAAGTACTGATACATGCTACTAGTATAACATGGATGAAACTTAAAAACACTATACTAAATGAAAGGAAGCCTGGGGCTGTGTGTGGTGGCTCATGCCTGTAATCCTAGCACTCTGGGAGGCCAAGGCGGGTGGATCGTTTGAGCTCAGGAGTTCGAGACCAGCCTGAGCAAGAGTGAGACCCATGTCTCTACTAAAAATAGAAGAAATTAGCCAAACAACTAAACAAATAGAAAAAATTAGCCAGGCATGGTGGCGCATGCCTGTAGTCCCAGCTACTCGGAAGGGTGAGGCAGAAGGATTGCTTGAGCCCAGAAGTTTGAGGTTGCTGTGAGCTAGGCTGATGCCATGGCACTGTAGTCCGGGCAATAGAATGAGACCCTGTCTCAGAAAAAAAGAAAAAAGCCTGTCAGTTCAACAAACCAAATATTATATGATTCCACTTATATGAAATGTTCAGAATAGGCAAATCCATGGAGACAGGAAGCTGATTTGTGGTTGCCAG
>CAUYPO010134275.1:0-11380 GCA_963574435.1 Cheirogaleus major
CTCAAGCGATCCTCCTGCCTCAGCCTCCCGAGTAGCTGGGACTACAGGCGCGTGCCACCACACCTGGCTAATGTTTTCTATTTTTAGTAGAGATTGGGTCTTGCTCTTGCTCAGGCTGGTCTCAAACTCCTGAGCTTAAATGATCCTCCCGCCTCGGCCTCCCAGAGTGCTAGGATTACAGGAGTGAGTCACCTCACCCAGCCAATATGTCCTATATTTTTTTCTATAAACCTATTAAAACTTTAATCATTCCATTTATCCTGTTGTTTGACGTGAATATTTTCACGTTGTTAAATACTTATCTACAACATTTCTTTTAGTGGTCTCTGATCTTCTCCAGCCTAAATTGGTCTAGAATATTCTGCCTCTTGTCAGCAATTTCTCTTTGTGGTGACTATGGCAGGTCAGCGGGGGGGGGGGGGGGGGTCTTTCACTCATGCTGGTTCGTGTCCTATGTGAGGACAGGATCTGAGCGGGTGGACGAGGGAGAGAAATCTTTGAGTGTTTCTGGCCATCTCTAAGCCCTAATTATATTTAAAGCCACCACAACAAAAACAAGAACACTGTATTCGTTTTGCTTTCCACCAGTTCAGCGTCACAGTGGGATGCCAATGGCAGCCGTCACTGGACTGGCCTCCCTGGGTGGCCCCATGCGCACATGTGCAGTCAGCAGGAAATGTCAGTGGGGCCCACTGACCCTGGGCTGTAGAGGGCCCCACCAAAGTCATCCCAGTGGCCACAATACAATATTTTCCCACCCCCAGCATGTTAGGGGAGACTGACAAGCCCATCAGTTCTCAGGAGACATACGGGAACCTTCTTTTTTGCATTTAATGGAATGTTTTTTGGTGACTTAAAGGATCTACCTTTGGAGAACTCCTAAGGAGATTGAATCATATCAGAGATAAGCAAAGGTTTGCAGTTTAAAACATAGAAATGAAGACTCTTTTGAAGAAATAGATACATATTCCTTCTCCATGGTTTCCTTCATGACTAAATTGATGCCAAAGTTAGATTGGCAGCTCTGTGATCTGAAGTTTCAGTCATCTCCAAAACAAGGTTCATTCTCCCATCCAAGTACTAACCAGGCCCGACCCTGCTTAGCTTCCAAGATCAGTGCATTCAGGGTAGCATGGCTGTAGATGTCATTCTCAAGATTTCATAGGCCACCCCGCCCCCCAATGGTTCTGGAAATGACAAGTGCAGTTCTGCAGTAGAAATTCACTGGCCTGCGTGCCTTCCATGGCGTATTTAAACAACTCATCCCAGATGCTGGTTGCATATGTAAGCCTATGTGAATAAGTGAAAATGAACTGTAATCATCAAAGATCAATAAATTAGATTTGTAAGATTTAAAATTTTTAATACAAATTGATTTTATATCATTATCATCATCAAAAAATATTTTATTTAAATAACCACACTAAAATCTGGAATACCAACCAACATGTTCAGCTAAAAGGCAAAAAAAGGCGAAAACTTTCCTTTGTTATGTATACTGAGGTTTTTTTAATTGTGTTACTGTTTTCAGCAAAATGAATGTGCTCCCTGAAACTAATGAGATTTGTGTTTTATGTTTGTAACCAGCAGAGGTAGCTGACGGTGATGAAAGACTGGATGGAGTTTCTCTACCACCAACAGGTAAATAAAATGCATTTACATTTTCAACCCCCGCTGGAAAATACAGCACGCAAAAATATTTGCATTGAAAATGCTTTGACCGTGAGAGATGCAGATGATTGAGCAACTGCTTCTGCCACAGATCCAGAACCCTAGTGTTTGGAGCTTCTCCAGCCCCTGTGTTCAGAGATATTTTTCACATTGAATATAAAAACGTATGAAAAGCTACATTTTCCTCACCCTCTGTTTCATAGTCATAAAAGATCTCAGAAGAGCAAATGCTAGGAACTAAGTATCCCATCTTGCCTCCCCAAACCTTTGGACATTCAAAAATATCTTAACATGAAATGAGATTTCACTTTAGAACCGGGATCACCAATTTTGTGTGATCCAATTCACGCCCACCCTGTCCTCTCCCACCTCCTCCAAAAGGCCTTGGAGCCTTAAGCAGTTGGTCATGGGACACCCAATGAATACTGTGTTTCAACTGAGTCATTGAATGAGCCCAGGCCTCCAGCATGAGTGGCACATTCCTAATACTGTGACCACATCAGCCAAACACTGCCTTTCACTGAAGCATCTGCTGCACACGGTTGTGTTAAGCCATAGGCATAATTCTGACTTCACATTATTTGACTTCTAAGTAACGCTTCTGACCCTGGCCTCCTGCCTGTGTCTCGGTTCGTATCTGAGAGCCGCAGGGACAGGTGTCTGATCAATGAGCCATGTGTTAAGCAATTTATTCCCTCAGTTGGTCTCGGGACTCTTTGTTGACTGCCCTCAAAAGAATACCGCAAGATTCTCTGTCCACAAAAACCCAGACACCCCAAGAAATCCTCTAACCGAAAAAGCCCAACTCGTGTTTTTTCTCTAGATTTGCGGGGGAGGGGGGTATGTTTTTAATTAAATTCAGCGAATGTTAGTGGAGTATCCAGTCTGTGTAGGAACTCTACTAGGTCATGTGTTCATTGATAGTACATATCCCAAGATGGCAGCAAAAGCCAAGTTCATAGGTGCAGGGTGGGCACGTGTTAGTGAACTTCAGAGCAATAAGAAATGTCAGCCATGTAAGTGACACATTGCTTTCTCTGTCATTGAGTAGCTAAGCAACAGATCGATGGACAAATAAATGAGCCACGTAGTGCAAAAAGGGCCTGCTTATATCAAGTTCTTGCCATAGACAGTCATTACGTAAAAGGGATTTCTCTTCGTTTACTGTGTTTCCACATGTGTGAATTAAGAGAATTGAAATGCATGATCTCTATTGTTCCTTCCCAATCTGCCATTCTCTGAATATCGGGGCAACTCATCTCAGCATTATTCCTGTCACCTCTGGCCGTTTCCCAGTAGATGCATGAGACACTGATCACAGCAATGAAACGGTGGGGGTCAGGGGACCCCCTGGAGGAAACATCACGCCTTTATAGCTGCTCCTCCCGGGGTGGCCCCCCCAGGTACCTGCAGGCATCTGTACTGCCTGTCCTCCCTGTGTCATGTGACACAAGGGGCTTTGTTTTATTATTTGGAAGCCACTCCCCTCGAAGCAATACCTTTGCATGTTCCTATCTGAACACGGAGGTGGCGATGTTACAGATGAGAAAGAGCCTCGTGGAACTGAAAAAAATGTCAAGGAATCTGAGAATGAGAAGGAACTTGAGAGATTGTCTCGTCCCATCCCTTCTTTTTATCCAGTCCTTTTATTTTGCAGGAAAAAAGCCCGAGGCCCAGAAACATTAAATGACTTTCCCAAGTTCTCACAGCTGGCTGATGGCCTGGCCGGAGCCCAGCTCCCTCGACTCCCAGCCATGACAGCGTGTAGCGCTCTTAGACCTAAGCCAAAGCCAGCTTTCCTCTCCGCATGTTTCTCAAAGATTCTGAGCTGATGGATGTACTTAATCCCTTTGAGATTCCATTTCAGTGTCTCAGTCTTCACAATTTAGAATGTTCGTCGTGTAGTCTACTGAAGTTCACTGCAGTTTAAGCTCATTTATTCGAGTCCTTTCTCAAATTTTGCCCAAGGCTGTGAGGTCAAGATGAAGAAAGTAGTAGTAGAACACAACTGCAGGTCTTTTCGCTGGACTGCTGATAGATATGGGATACAAACTGCCAAACAGCATGAGAAATAAAAACGTTTATCATTTAGGAAAAGGGGGAAAGGGAGTCGCAGGCTGGTGCTCAAATTTTGCAGTAATAAAATTAAATAATCTTGATAGTCTAGCATGTCTCTTAATTGCCTCTCTAAAGTAAAACCCTCAGTCTGGTTGGCTTCTTTGAAAGCGCTGCTACTCCCAGTAGCCGCTGCTCACATGTGCGCTAGTTAAGACCGTCGAGTGGTGAATTCCACTCTTCTTGCACGTGTAGCTTCTTCACCCTTGAACTTGGGCCTCACTGGTTCAGACCACCAGAGCGACCCACAGGCTCCAGTACAGACCTTCATTATCTCATTTATCTGAGCTGGCAACAGTTAGTCCTTTATAAAGATTCAACAATCCCTGTATTACCTTTTTAAGGTCTTTTTTTCTCCTTCCAAATTTGTGTGTCAGGAAGGGGCGGGGGAGGGGCTATAAACCCTTAAGTGTTTCTATGAATCAGAAGTGACTCGGGCAGGGTTACAGTCACATTTGTTTCGATCCGTTAGATTTAAGCAACCTTCTATGTGTCATGTCAAGCTTCCACAAAAATGGAGGCAGATTCTATAGTGGAGAAATATATTTTCTTTATTTATTTTCCCCTCAACCCTGTTCACTAAGCCTTTTTGAGCACTACCAGGAACCAGCACTGTGCTGGGTTCTGGCGTCCACGTGCCCGCCCTCGGACTATCTCGAGAGGCAGAAGCAATTACATAAATTCTGCAGCCCAGATGTGCAGAGAGTGCCTGGGTAACCAAGAGAAGCCACCCAGGAACTGGGAACAATTTGCATTTGAAAAGTATAGAGAAAGTAAAATCGAAACAGTACTGTCTAAAATTTAAAACGGGGCTTCTGAATTTGAAATAGGATGATGTTCATCTGGGCTTAGCAATTATTCTCATAAATTGGCATTCTTTTACATACTTTTCTTTTTAAAAATTAACAAAGAAAAATATAAGGAATAACATTTAAACTGACTTTAACCATCAAAGACAGCCATTATTGGATGTTTTTTCCCAGACTTTTCTCTATATTTATTTTATTTATACAATGGAGCTGAAACGCATAAAATTTTGTTTCCTGAGTTTTTTGGTTTTTACCTAACAAGCATTTTTCATTGTATTAAAAATCTCCACATGCCTTATTTTCATAGCTGCATGCTATCGTTTTACAGGTAAATCATATTTTATCTAGCCATTTTCTATTACTGGACAGTATATGGACATACTCTAACAGTAACACACATTCATGGGTTTTCTTGTAAAAAATAATCATTTACAAATTTCTAATTCCTACTGTTGCTCATTTAGTACAACTAAAGGCTTGGCTGCAAACTTAGTGACTTAACTCAGAAACACGGGCACATCCCCAATAAGCTCTCACTTGTCCAGAATGCCCAGCTCCAGCCGTGTCCCTGTCGTAGAAAAGTGTACAGTTCTTCCGTAGAGAAACGGCTCTCCCCCCTTCATTGTCTTGTCTCTGTTGTAGGTAATATATTTGACACCAGGAGAGAAAACACGGAGGACACAGAACCAGGTTTCATTGCCTAGACTTTCCTTTTAGTGACATTGTTCAGTAGCATATGTAACTCTTCCGTTGGAATTTGCTCAAAGATCCATGTAGCATTTCAGGTTCCTGCACAATGTGGGTGTTCTGTGAAGTTGACCTGTCATGTTTGAATAGTTCCATATGCTTTCTCTGTCATATGTGATAATCAAGCCTCCAATTTGGTATAAGGTTTTTAAAAATCATTTTTAGAGTTGATTTGTTACCCGTTGAAAACCCAGCATACAATCCAGTTAATTCATTGTCCGTTCTGAAGAAGCGGTTCTCTCGTCCCTGTTTTTATGCAAAACCTCAACGTGCATATACGGAGCCTTGAAGCATATTTATTTTAGTGTAAATTGCTTAATGTGGCATAAAGGAGCTTGGCTCTTGCCAGTGCGGAGAAGGGCCAAAGTTAATCAGCCTTTCATCAGCTTAGAAGATGAGAAAGTTGTTCTGGGAAACAGGAGAGCTCTGACCTGTGAGATGAAATTAATTTATGACGTCAGTGCCCCCCAAAATAGCCATTTGTAACTGAGTCAGTGTAAAAGACATCTGAATTTTTGGGAAAGAAAAAATGTTCACCTAAGTTGCAGCAACACAAGGACAAATTAACTAATTCAATGATAAAAAAAACTCAACTAATCAGTTATCTACATGGTACCTGGCTACCATTTTAACAGATGGTTTTAACTGAGTGGTCCAGGGTTTTGGCATTGTGTGACAACTGGCCACAAATATCCTTAATATTAAATAGTTTATTTGGTTCGTAGTACACTCGCCCTCTGCTTGCATGAAACCAACATATGAAAATCTGGATTTATTTTAAAGAGATATCTTGCCATGTGGGTATTTGTTTTACAGAAATATTTACCTCCGGATTTTTTTCTCTAATAAGATGGTGAATTTAAAATACTATTGTATTTAGAAATACTGTATTTACACCTCATTTATTATATAAAGCAAATTGCCTTGAATGTTTGATGCTTGACCCAAAGGCCAAAAATTGGCACTAAAAAAATGTGGACTGTAGAGCCACCAGGCCCAGGGTTCAGGACTGCTGGGCTGGCAGTTTAACACCTTCTCCTAGCTCTGATGTCATCAAAGTACAGAATGTCAGAGATCAAAGTTACTGTGGAGGCCACTCAGTCCCACCCCTCAGGTCGGAAGGCTGAGGAAGAGTGAGGAAGAGTGAGGGTCGTGGTTGCCCAGGGCCACTTAACTCATCAGTGGCCACCCAGGGTAGAATTCCTTACTACCCTGTGCAAGGTACTTACATCATATCACACTGAGAAACTAAACCCAGAGAGAGAGAGGAGGGGCGCTCTGGGATAAATCAGTATTCCACTAAAGACCAGCTAATCAACTGTAGATGAGGCCAGACATCCCTATAATGTGACAAAAAGCTGGTTTGGGGTGTGGCCTGTGGAAATAGTCTAACTACTAGACAAGTCACATCTCGTATATGTGTGTCTTTTATTTTTCTCCTTCTTGAAGCTATAAGGAAGGTTCAGAGAAAGTATTTCCATCCTATCTTTTAGTTAGCCTTTTCCATCTCTGGCCAGGAAGTAATCCTTCCCTGAAAACCGGTCCCTGTGTTTCATCGAGTGGCCCGAGGAAGTGCTGTGAGCCTGGGCTTTTGTTTCTTTGCAGCATATGTTTTAAAATTTGTCTTCTGCCTCCCAGAAGGAAACATCTCGCAAGGGAATAGAAAAGATTAATTAGTGACCTTTCACTCTATTAAAATATGATGAATATGTTGCTAGTAAAGGTAAAAGCATTTACTTACAGCTGTGTGTCTGTTCAACATGCACCACAAACCTTCAAAAGCATTTCCTTCCAAGGCTGGGCTGCAGCTTGGAGCTGTCAATACTTGAGGAGGGGAGGGGACTGTTCAGCTCCCAGATATATGTGCAATGGATCCACACATTGGAAATACATATCAAAACCACGACCGTAAAATCATATTTTGTAAATTAAAATTGTTATTTGTGTTTACTTACTGTGACTACTGTTCAGACTTTATTCAGAAATCCTTTTTATAGGCTTTCTTAGCAAAATAAATAAATAAATTCCGTATCTATGGATAACGTCTCAATCTTCTGTATATATGTTTTATGAATGTGTAAATATTTAGATTTTTTTAAAATGACTATGTTCTTTCAAAAAGAAATTCAGCGCAAGGCTAGTTGTGAAAATGGTGTATAACATTGTGTTGTGATGTCAACTCCCAAGATGTTCTTCATGTCCATTCGGGAAAATTACAATAAATCACTTTAATTGAACACACACGTGTCTTTCCTGTGTCCCCGTCTTCCTGTGTTTATGAGACGAGTTAATGCTGTTCATTAATTAAAAGGAATTTATTAATACTCTGGTGATCTTCCACAGAAGTTCTATCTCCTTATGAAGTTAATTTTTAAAAATGATGAAACCGAGCAGATTTGCTACCAGACAAGAGCCTTCAAATGCGGGCAAAGTCGCAGGCGCTGCCTGGCGGTTAGATCAATGGCTGTGGCAGGTCCCACAGAAACACTTAAGCATTAAGTACCGAGATGCTTGAAGCCTAATTTTAAATGAATTAGGTAGCTTTATAATCTTCACTTAAAAGGTTAAGCCCTGCTTCTATGGAAACAACACATCAGAAGGACAAATCAATCTCTTCTGATGCAAAGTGGCTGCCGAAACATAATTGCTGTCTTCCCCTCTTTTAACACAGGGGGGCGCTGCTCCCCACCGGGCCTGCCCAGCGCCGGGCCTGGGGCGTGCGGCACCCCAGCCGGGATCTGGCTCCATCCGGTCTGCAGTTCAGGGTCTGTCTCTGGGACCCTCATTTGCGCAGCAGCCAGGGGAGGTGGGCGTGGGCGGGGCAGGACTGGGGAAGGGACATCGCAGGGGAGCTGGAAGCCTGGCTCCGGCCCTCCCCTCTTGGCACCATGTCCCCCAGCTTCACTGCCCCCCCTACCCACCCCCCATGAAATTGCTTGTAAGAGGCCCACGTCATACTGTCAGGATCAAGGCCCCTGGCATGCCCTTGCCCCCACTCGTTGGCAGGGATCGTGGTTTGTCGGTAGCCTGGGAACAGCCCAAAGACCTCCCTCGTCCAATGGCGTGGGGACGCTGTTTCACCACAGGAGGCTCTGGAAGGGGATGCTGGCACACCTGCCTCAGGTGTGACCCCTCCTATAGGCCTGGCCCTGCCGAGTGATCGGGGGACACAGCTGGCTCATTTCCTGGCTGCGCCCAACCTCAGCTCCACCATTTCCTGGACACCAAGGGTCACACAGGGTGGTTTAGGGTGACCAGAGCTGGGATGGGAGGGACAGAGGGCGAGAGCCCAGCTCCCAGCCCTGAGCCATCCCAAGAGCTTAGGACCACAGGGCAGCCACCAAAGCATTCCAAGTAAAGGGTCTTGCTCAGGTTCCACGGCTGGCGGACGTAGGGGGCGCCCACTGGGAGGGGCAGGGTGGAAGCCGGGAGTCCCACAAAGAAGCTGTTGGAAAAGGCCCCAAACCCACAAACCGGAGCCTGAGAAGGAACCCAACCCGCAGGACCTGGTAACTAATTAGCTGGGGCTGGAGGAGGGAAGAGGCGTCAAAGCTGACACCCTGGCTTCAGGCTGGGGACCCGGGGGGTGTCACTTGCACTCACTAAGTTTAAGGACCAGGAGGAGGAACAGCCCAGAGAAGGAAGACAGGTGAGTTCAGGTTCAGATGTTGCCCATCCATTCAGCCCACAGGCGCTAACCGTGGACCCGTGCTGTTCCATGGCTGGGAGCGCAGCAGTGAGCAACACGAAGTCCCTGACACTGTGCCACGAGAACAGGGACAGACAGCGGGACTCTGCGGGGAACACCAGCTCGTGAAGCCTGTTAGTTCCCAAACAACCTTACTAGAGAGGAGAGGGCTTTAAACTGGGGAGCTTCGTCCCAGACAGGCAGTCACGATTCGAAACACCATTCATTCTTCATAATTCAGGTGTCAGCTAAACTTGACCATCCAAGAGGGATCCATGACTGTCCCCTCACAGGTAGCACCAGGCTCCATCAGATCAGTCTTTACCTTTCACGTCATTTGCCACTCTCTGAAATGTTCTTGCCTATTCATGTGTTCGATTATTATCCATTTTTTTCCACTGGAGTCTAAGTCTCACGATGCCAGGGGTCTTGTCTACGAGGCCTTGAAGATTTCGGGCACTGGTGACACCACGTTCAGGACGTCCCCTCTCCCGGCTTGCCAGACCTAAAAAAGTTTGACCTGAGGTTTCGACTAATACGCATCCCAGTCTCCCGACCACAGAGAATTGATCACGCTGACGTCCCTTCCCCTGGGACACCCACCACTCTTCATAAATGGGGACGAAATCGTGTCAACAGATTGGCAGAGATGCAGGCTGTGCTCTGAGAATCTGATAACGCAAGTGATTCAGAGCAATGCTTTAAATTCACACCGATCTACTCCTTTTGTATTTTGTAACGTCACATGCATGAAATTGATCACCCCCAAATAATATATACAACATACATTTTGTATATATATATCCATGTAGGTATATATATATATTTGTTTATTGTTTATTTCCATTTTGTTACCAGTGAAATTAAAAGAATGTGTAAAGGAGTCATGGTGAAAAAGCCAAGGAATGATCTAGAAGTGAAGCTCGGATGGGGTGGTGCCCCACGTGCCTTACAGACACTGATATTCCAATGCACTTGATACCGAAAGCCCTTTTCAATTGTTTTTTGTGGGTTTTTTTTTTTTCCCATTCTGATCTGTTCACTGGGAAATTGAAGGACACTTGAAACCTAAATTTCGAAACCAGGCTACTTTAGATCATTCCTTTAAAATACTTTGCAAGAGTGGAGCTGACGCAGTGTGTTAAACGGAGGAGCTGGTCAGAAACCAGCTTTCTTCCAGGTGTGTGTACCCTCCACCACATTCATCATATTTTTACTGTTACATAGTGCATTCACTTCAGCGTGCTCATATTTTTTTAAATTTCAAAAGCACAGTTATTTTTGTAAAGTTAGGTGTAATTGGGTGAGTAACTACAAACACAGAGCAGTTGCAGCATGTTCAAAAAATACATACCAACAGCCACCTACAGCTTTCAAAAGGTATGGACAGCGTGTTAATTCACCATCAGCCCGATCACGTTTTGGAAAGAAATATTTATATGTATGCACAGAAAAAAAGAACAGAAGGAAGTTGTTAACAGTGGTTCTCTCTCGGTGGTAGAATTTATACGTGACTTTTAAAAAATTCTTTGTATGTTTTAAGTTTTCTAAAATGAACATGTGTCATTTTCTAAAAAGAAACAAATAAAAGCAAAGCAAGAAAAGGCTCAGTGGTGTACGTATGTGTATGTGTGTAACGCTCGATGCTTGGATACTGTTACGAAAACCTGAAATAATCTTGAACTGTCTCACGATGCAGGCTTGTCGCACATCACATAAACTCCAGTGAAAACAGCTTCCGGGTCCTTGTTCTGGGTCCTTCTGGTCGGGGTCCAGTAATACGTGCATCGAGCCCATTTACAGGACTGTGGAGGTTAATGCTTTACTCTGAAGGGGGAAAAAAAACATTCCACAGCTTAACAGGAAAAGGATATCCTCTCTGTAGCTTGAAAGGAAACTGGAGACAGTGCTTTATAAAATATGTATGAGCCGCAAGCCGAGAAGAAACCATCCCAGGTGTCAGTGTATTTTGACACGTCAGTTCCAAACACAATACCGTCGGGGCCTTCGGGGATTTGGAGAGAAAGACTGCCTGACACGAAACGTGGGGCAAGATGTTGTAACAAATAAGTCCAAGAACCTCACCGGTTCAGGCCAGGATAGTCGTGTCTCTCATATGCTTCTTTGTGGTTTTTTTTTTTGAGAAAGAGTCTCGCTCTGTTGCCCGGGCTAGAGTGCCATGGCGTCAGCCTAGCTCACAGCAACCTCCAACTCCTGGGCTCAAGCGATCCTCCTGCCTCAGCCTCCCGAGTAGCTGGGACTACAGGCATGCGCCACCATGCCCGGCTACTTTTTTCTATATATTTTTAATTGGCCAGTTAATTTCTTTCTATTTTTAGTAGAGGCGAGG
>CAUYPO010134276.1:0-15829 GCA_963574435.1 Cheirogaleus major
AGTAGCTGGGACTACAGGCATGCACCACCATGCCCGGCTAATTTTTTCTATATAATTTTAGTTGGCCAATTAATTTCTATTTTTAGTAGAGATGGGGATCTGGCTCTTGCTCAGGCTGGTTTCGAACCCCTGAACTTGAGCGAACCTCCCGCATCACCCTCAGAGTGCTAGGATTACAGGTGTGAGCCACCACGCCTGGCCTCCATGTGTCCTTTTTATGTCAAGTTATATCTGATATTCTATATATTTTGTCTTAATAGCCTGAACCGTATGGAGACTTTAAAAAAAATTTAAAAATTTTTTTTAAAAATTTAAAAAATATTTTTTTAAGTCATAGAATATAGTCACGCCAGATGGGCAAAGCTTTGGATCACTAAGAAGGAACTGGGTAGCTCTCTTATAAAACATTGGATTTTAATATTTCTTAAATTATGCTATATTCTTAGGTGATGAAATCATACTTGGGTTTCAATGTAGATTGTTAATCTGATTCATAGACATTTAAGTATTGACCTTTCTTGACCTCATTGGTGAATCCTATTGCCATGGGGTCAGGAAGAGTGTTCTGAGAATTTTAGAGCAAGAAAAGACTGTAGAGACTGTCTAGACCAGGTGCTTGAATTTGCACCTGTGGAATCAGCCATGAGAGTTAAATGACTTGTTATATACCCAACCACAAGGGATTGACCACCTAAATCTCCAGCCTCTGCCTCCCATACAGTGATGCTGTGCCATGAACCATTTTATATACTTGTACTCTGTCATCTTGAATCTTAGGTGCTATTGCAAGTGATTACAGGTACCCATCCAACACTCTCTGTATTAAAAAAAAAAATTTAAAAAGCATGAGGAATCTGCTTACAAAGCAGACATTGGATTCTTTTTATTTTCTTTAAAACGTGGCAGTACCTTTAAGAGACAAATATGCCACTTGTACTAAAGCCTAGGGATTTTACTGAGTAAGGATCATATGTTTACTTTTTATAACTCAGATTAATAGTCTAGTGATAAGCTGAAGATCTTGTTTAAAATGCTGTATTAAAATGCTTCAGACTCTTGAATTTATGTTGGATAAGAATTCATGGGTAAGGAACATGACTCTTCTTGAAATTAAGGTTTTTATTTGACCTTTGCCTCTAGTTTTAACTCTTATGTCTTAATTTTAATTCCTTGGAGACAGACTATACACCCCTGTGTTTCTTAGTCTATCATTGATCTTATATTGGTTTTATATAAGAGCTGATTTTGCATTTTATGTATTTCCTAAAATATATATGTACAAATAATTATTTAATCTACATATGTACATATTTAAATTTTTTTCTGCTTGCCATGATCAACCCATATACATATTTTTAGTAACTTCCTAAAGGATATTCAAAGAGTGACTAACATGCTCATAGTTTATTATTTGGTGGTTTTGCATTCTATAGTATCTGTAACTCCACCCTTAGAATTTAAATTATTTCTGGACAGTGCTACAAGTCAGATACAGAAGTTAAACCTTTATTTTCTACAGTTTCAATGTTGTTTTTTAGGTTCTGATCATGGAAATAAAGAAAATAAACACATAAACAAAATGGCAGATCTGATGGTAACAAATTAAATATGGACATTTACGTATGCTTTTTTTAATGTTTATTTTCTAGTTAAATCCAAGCACAACGTAAGTCTTGCAAATGTTCCTTGGAAAATTTTCCTTTATGTGCTAGATTTCTAAGTTGGTTTAGAAATTAGCCCAAAATGATGGTTTCTTTTATCTCTTTGGTAAATTTTCCTGGAGTATTCTTAGACATTCTTTATTGCTCCAATAGTCTTTGAACCATGTTCAAAATTAGAAACTGAAGACAGTTGTTCTGAAGATGTTCTGAGGACAGGTAGGAATTATCACTGCTGATTCGATGTGTATGAGTAATTTTGAAAGATTTTGGTAGAACTTAAGTGCCAAGGGCAGTTTCCATGTCACCTTCTTTATTGCTCCTTTGTGCCTGCTATACAGAACTTATTGCTTCCCTTGAATAATGACCTTTCTTTTCCAATAATTCAGCTCACTTTTCTTAAAAAGATTTTAGATAGTTCCCACGATGAGGGATGGGGGAGGACTTGCAGTTGTTCCTCATGAACCCAGGCTAAGGCCAACCACGTCTCATCCTGAAGTGATCAAGCCATCCTTGGCTCTAATTGGAGTTCTTTCTCATTAGCCTCCTCCTTGAACCTTTAGGAGAAATAGCTTTTCCTCCAAACTTTTTAGTTTAAACTAAGACACCAAAAAATTGGAGGAAAAAAAAAAAGATATAGAGAGTTTCCGTATACCTCTTACCCAATTTCTCCTGATATTACCATCTTACACAGCCATAGTGCAGATACAAAGAATAGGAATTTAATATTGGTACAATATTAACTAAACTACAAACCTCATTTGAGTTTTCAGTTTTTTCACAAATGTCCTTTTTCTGCCCCAGGATTTTATCTAGGATCCCACATTGCATTTAGTTATTTTGTCTTAGTCTTGGAGGTAATAGGTGTGTTTTTTGTTTTGTTTTTGTTTTTTTTAAAGACAGAGTGTCGCTTTATCCCCTAGCTAGAGTGTAGTGGCATCATGGCTCACTGTAACTTCAAACTCCTGGGCTCAAGCGATCCTCCTGCCTCACCCTCCTGAGTAGTTGGGACTACAGGCACATGCTGCCACACCCGGCTAATTTTTCTATTTTTGGTAGAGATAGGGTCTCACTCTTGCTCAGGCTGGTCTCAAACTCTTGGCCTCAAGCTACAGGCATGACCCATTGTGCCTGGCTAGTTATAGTTTTTGATCAGAGTTGTATAGGTATATATGTATAATATATCTGTATGGTATATGTAGTATATTTAATCATGTATCAGTACAATCAGATGTCTTCCTTGATCACAAGTCAGACCACCAGACCACTCTCCCCACACCCCTCTCCCCCCTTTTTACCTCTTAGTTGCATTGGAGCAATGTCACTCTGGGTGAGGTCAGCCTTGTCAGTGTGGTTACTGGGTGGTTGTCACTGTCAGTTTATATTGCTTCTCATTGGCAGGAATCTCATTTACAAGCAGGATTAATAGGAATGGAAGGCCAAGGATCTTACATATTTACCTGGTCTCTTAGAGATAAGCTAGGAATTCATTGAGCTTCAGAGATCTGGAATGCCAGCTTTCCACAGACTAGTACTATGCAACAGAATTTGTGCAATCATAGAAATGTTCTTTAATCTGCACTCTCTAGTATGGTAGTCACTAGCACCATCTGGCTATTAAGCACTCAAAATGTGGAACTGAATTTTTAATTTTATTTCATTTTAATTTAGTAGTTTAAAGTTAAATGGCTAGCTGCTACTGTATTGAAGAGTTTAGCTTTAGAGTTTCCTTAGGGAGTAAAATCGGATCATACTTTTAAAAATTTTCGTTGTAAAATAAAACATAGATATAGAAAACCACACAAAACAAATGCATGGTTTAATGAATTATCGTAAGGCCAACATTCCTATAACCATTACCCAGGCCAAGTGGAGCTTGGCTAGCCCTTCATGTATCTTATCCCTCCAGTGAAAGAAATCACTGTTGTGACTTTTAGGTTCATCATGTCTTTACATTTCTTTTTAGTTTATCACCGAAGTGATTATCCCTAGACACTATAGTTTAATCTTGCTCATTTAAAAATAATTGGAAATGTCCTTAAATCTCTTTTAATCAATAACTTCCATCTCTTTTTTCCCCTTATAATTTATCTAGGAGAGTACCTGAGTTTTGTGGTCCTGTAGAGCTTCCCATAGCAAGAGTGTTGCTGATTGCATGCTCCTAGTGTATTTCGCATATTCGTATGCATTTTCTGCAAATTGGCAGCTTGATCCAGAGGTTTGATTGATCATAGGTGAATCTGGGTCATAGAGTTTTTAAGATGCCTTTATAACTTCACATGCTTGTTAGTTATGTGTCTGTTGTTAGTGCGGAAAGAACACCAATGGAATGTTTTCCATCCAATCATATGTCCAAAATTGAGAGCAGTTAATATAGTTAAAATGGTCTATGTCAAATTTCTCAGTATTCAATATGCAACATGGAAACATCTGCATGCTACTTGTGGAAAGACAGATTTTCAGAGTTCTTTCCAAATATATTTAAGATGTTCATTAGACTGCTATGTAAATTTGTTTTTACCAGGTACTTTCTGTAGGCAAAAGATGTGTGTATATGTGTGGGTATATGTCTGTTTGGGGGTGGTGGAAAGAATTGCTAATCGAATTGTTATGTAGCCATTTACTTGTCTGTACTTCACCCACATGCCTGTATGTACTGTCTTTTTTGAACTGGTCTTTTAATTTCCAACACAAGGTTAAAAAAAATATTGGGCTTTAGAGTTTTTTGTGCACCGGAACATCTCAGGGCAAAGAGAATACGAGAATAAGCACGTGAGAGGTGAATTGGGTGTGTTCCTGTTTGAAGAAGCAGACGGTCAACAGCTCTGGGACCTGCTGTGTACAGAACCGTACACCAGCTACTGATACGGAGGAGTAGGGTTTTCATAAGAATTAGAGGGCCGGTTCACTCTTATCAGGAGTTTAAAATATAACTGGATAGGTGTGACTTAGATACACAAAGCATTAAAGAGTGCTTTTGTAAGGAAGCAAGTCAACATGTAAAAGTTAATGTATCAAAAAATCGAGAGACTTTCCAATGTGTGCTAAGTGAGCACTGGACTGGAAAGTAGGTCATCTTAGTTCCAATCCAGTTTAGGCCTCTGTCCTCATCTGTGTAATGGGGGAATTGGACTCTGTGAAGGGTAATATGTGACATTCTTGCCAGCTCTTCCAGCAGATGACACTAATTAGTGCCAGTGCTCATTCAGTTTCAGGATCCTTCTCAGTTCGGGGATCCAAGTAGCCGTTACGTACCGGTGGATTGGGATTGACATGGGAAACACAATCTATTTGTCAGATTCCTAGGCTGTGTAATTTCCAAGTCTCCTCTTAGCCACTGATCTCCTCTGAGGATAATGAAAAATCCTTGGAAGCTCTAAATTACCCTGCCACTCATTGTTTATACAATGTATTTCCTCTGCTTCTTTTAAATCTTCCATAGAAGCACAATGTCTCAGGAGAAAAAAAAAAAAAATCTAGGGTAGTGAAAATTTTTCCTCAAAATATTGTCATTGAAATATTGAAAGTTGCATGTAAAATAAAACCATTGGTTGCTGTGTATTGGCCTTAAGCCAGAATTGAGTCAATTTGAGATGAAAGTTAAAAAAAAAACAAAACAAAAACAAAACCTTGTTCATTCCTTGATGTTTTTTCTTTGTGAGTAGCACATAAAATGTCAAGTTTTTCTAACTTCTCTTGGGCCCAAGCCAACGTTTATTACTATGCAATTTATGTGAACTCCTTGTAGTTTAAATCTGATATTTGAGTCACATACTGGTTTCTTGGTCTATTACAGAGCTCTGTGACCCAAGTAATGCTCTGAACCCTCCCCCACCCTTTTTTTTTTTTTTTAAAGTATGATCAGGAAACAACTACTAGCAGACCTTTGTGTCTGATCTTGTAGGGACCATAATGAAGGGTAAAATAACATTACCCTCTGCCCGATAAGTGTGTTCATAAATACATCGGAGAGGAAGTCATTTGGAAACAGCAAGTCAGGATGCCGATGTTCCTAATACTGTTGGAGGACAGTGCCGAGGAGGAGAGAGAAGCCCTAAGGGCCGGGAAGTTGTGATTTATTAAAAACTCACTTACAATCCTTTGAGCTAGCTAGAGAGCTGTAGGATTACTTTGAGTTTATAGGACTGCATGCTTTTGCATGCACAAATCCTATTTGTGCAAATTTGACCTTTAAAATGATTTCCATTCCTGACTTCCATCCATTTCCTCCTTTCCCCGCTTTCAAGCTGGCCTTTTGTGTGAAATTCTAGGTTTTATGGATGTTAAGGCCATAAGACCTCCATATACTATACGGCTGGCTACCATCCATTCACACACCTAATAATTTATTGAGCACATATTCTCTACCAGGCGCCATGCTAGTTACCGGAAATAATACCTAACATTTATTGAGAACCTCCTTTGTGTATGGCCCAGTGTTAGGCACTGTTTAGATTTTTTTTTCTCATTTTACTTTCACCACCAAATGAGGATGGACTATTGGTGCGGCTCGGAGGTTAGTCATTGCCTGTACGACACAACTAAGTCACTGGGTCAGTGTTCGAGTGTAGGTCTTGGTCATTGATTCATTTTGTCCCTCTCATCACATGGATTTTTGTGACATTTCATAAAAACAAGGTTTTTGAAAGGTAACTTCTTAATGGATTTTTGTATATTTTTAAAAGCAAATGTCTTCCCTGCCCTCTGCCCCCAATCACTCATAATGAAATATAGACAATCTATCTGTAAGAACATGGTCTTTAATTTCTTAGTGGTATAAGATGTTATAAAACTAGTGCAGTCAAGTCTCATAGACATAAGATTGAGATTTCAAAGATACATGGACTGGGCTTGCATATAATGAAAGGTTAATTCAGTTCTAACACTTTACTTTCTAGGAGCATCCTGTTTTCTGTCTCTAGGTAAGGTTGGGAGCTGCTGGGACCTTACAGAAACAACTTTGTAGTTGTGTGTTTGCTGTAGGCCTACTCCTAGTCCTCTTTGAGCTGCTAAGATAGATTACAATGAATATAGCCGACCATCATGAACTCAGCTTGTCTTAGAATCGGCAGTGTGTCCATTAGATTAATACTTTGGAGTTTACTTAGGCCTCTTACTCATCAGTATTTGGAAATTCTTTATATTCTGAAGTTTGATACAAGGGAGATTTGCAGAAAGTGATATCAAACAGTACCTTTGTTTTGCTTTTAATAATCAACTAATTTAAAAATGTTCCTGGATTTTTCTATCATCTTGTATTTCTGTTACCTCCAGATATCTGAAATCAGCTCCGTAAACTTATGTTGTGTGTCTCCTTCTCTCATATGCGCTACATTCTTTATTTCAGTTCCTCCTTTTTGTTCTATCCTTATCTCTATTTTTCTCATCTGTCATCTTTTTGAAATTTGAAGTCATCAGATAGTTAGCTTTTTCTTTCAATATTAATATGACACATTTGGAGGAGAATTATTTCACAGAAGGAGGTCTAGAATTTTAGGTGGCTGTTTATTCAATAGATTTTTTTTTAAATTTTAAAGCATTGCTATATCTGCAGCCATTGGATCTGATGCTGAGGATAGAAGTAAGCAAAGCTGAAACACTCTCTGCTGTAATCCCTATGGTAATGGACCCAGCCACTAATCCAGTAATCATGTGGGCAAATAACTAAAAACTGCTTATGGAGTTGGAAAGAGCCACTGGGCTCTGGCAGTGCATATATAACAAGGGGACCTAACTAAGTCTGAGGGTCAGGAAAATCTCACCTAAGGAAATAACATTTGAGTGAGCTCTAAAGGATGAAATGGAGTTAAATAATTGAAGAAAAAAGGAAAAGGCTTCTGGGTAAAGCAACCAGCACATGCAAAGACCCTAAAAGAGGGAGCATTATGTGTTCCAGGAACTAAAATCAGCTCTGTTGCTGGAGTGTTTTGAACGAGGAGCATTTCAGGGTGAGAAAAGGCTGGAGATAGAGGCAGAGGCTATCTTGCAGGTCTTAGACCATGTTAAAAGATTTTGATGCTTTAGCCCAAGAACCGTGGAAATATTTCAAAGGGCTTTAAGCAAGGATGTAGTCTGATCAGAATTTCCTTGGAAAGGATCATGCCTGCTATTATTATTTGGAGAACTAATTAGAAGTGGGCAAGAATGGAGGGGGTATCCTGTTGGGAAACCTTTCCTCATTCTGGTGAGAGATCTGGTTCCTGAAACCATAAAGGCAGTGATGGGGAAATGCTTACAAAAATCATCTGGGCATGGTGAATTTGATGTGCATGGGGAATGGCGGGTATCAAAGGTAGGAAAGATTGTGGTACCACTCACTGTTGCATAGCATGCTAGAGGAAACCAGGTTTCGGGAAAGACCATGTAGTTTTGAACCTGTTGAATGAGAGGTGCCTTAGAGATCTCCAAAATGTGTGTATGGAGTGGGGGGAGGATCAATGCCTGGAAGGTAGCTGGATGTGGGTGCTGAAGCTAAGAGGGGCAGGCAGGACTGGAGTATACATGCGAGAGTCATCTGCTTACAGGCCAAGTTGAATGAATGGCATGGATTAGTGTGCCTCTCAGAGGGCACAGAGAGAAAAGATGAGAGGCTAATGGTGATCAGCATGGTCTTGTTGGCTGTGTAGGTGAGAAGGAGTCTGCAAAAGAGAGGACAGGAGTTGGCCAGCAAGGCAGGAACAAAACTCCAGGGGCTGTGATATTAGGAAAGCCAAGGGCCGAGAGCATTTAAGCAGGAGGTACCTGTTGCCAAAGGTAGGGTGAAGTCTGGAGACAGGAGCTATTCTGATGGTCTGTTGGGGTTGGAGCTTTACTGTAATGGAGCAGAGAGCAAAAGAAATGGTGACTGTAGCCATCCAGCAGTAATTCCCTGGAGAGTTACCGAGGACTATTCAGTTAAACACATCATGTTTATCACGATAGTTCTTTCCATGCATTGTCTTCAAGGTTGTAGCTCCCTAGAAACGTCGATCTGTTTCAGCCAAGTGGGTCGAAAATGGTGTTAACTCTGCTTTCTCTTCTTAGAAAGAAAGGAATACAATTGAGTTTTCTCTTTTCTTTTCATGCAATTCAACACCCAGTCCTCACTGGGCTTGTCTTACCCCTTTCTCTCTGCTTGTCTTTTGGGTATCAGTACCGAAGCAAACAGCTGGAAAGGTAAGCTGTTTTCCTGGAGATAATGCGTATGTGACTCAGGGAGGTACCAACCCCAACTGTTGTCCCTCTTTATATTCTCAGCTGGGACATTTGCGTATATCAGTAAAAGGATTTATTATTTTTTTTAATTGCACAGCTGTAATATCTATTCATCCTATCAGAGAAGATAAAACAGATCAGTAGGCAAGCAAGCATTTGTCAGTGTTTGAGAGAGATTTTATTAAGCTAGAATATTCTGTTAGAGACTCAACTCCATTTTCAAGTATTTTGTAAAGAGGGACTCAGCATGATTGTAGGACAAAGGGGTATTTAGAAGGTCATGCTCTCTGACATTAACTAGATTATAGAATTTTATAAATTAGTTAAGATGGACTTTAAAATAGCAACAGGGAAAACTAATGTTGGATTCATCCATCTATGAGTGTGAGTCAGTCTGTGATAGTAATAGGATTTGTGGGTTCAGCTCTGTGGGCATCCTGGTAGAAATGAATGAAGCATATACCTGCTGGTGCTTTTGTTTCTATTCTTGGATCGAGCATTTATTTCTGTTCTCTTTTAGTAAGAATTTTGCCTAGATTAGTAATTGCTCCATGCTTTTAATCTCTGGAGCACCTTCATAAATTAAGTACAGGTATGTCTGAGATGATGCTGTCAGCCCTGAAGATAAGTCTTACATAGTGCTGTTGGGGTGATGTGCAGAGGTGGCATGTCAGAAAGAATCATTTGGAATCTTAGCTCCCTGCTTCTTGCACTCAGGTTATCAGGGCAGGGGGCTGAGGGGTGTGTGTGTGTGTCCAGCTGTGTCTTCTGATGGCCTCGTCTTGGTAGTTTGGGTTGAAAGACTGTATCACATGCTTCTTGTCTTCCTACCTTCTCCCTTGGCCTCTTTTCTTTCTTCTGTGCTTAAGTATTAATATAAACAGGCCCCCTTTGCATCTCTCCGCTCTTTAACTTCTGAAGACTCTGATGTGCATCTATTATGCTCTCCCATGTGGTTGATCATGCTTTAGGTATTAAATATCTGTACAGTTCTGTTGTGTTAGTTGGGATCAGCAAAATTATCTGCCATAGCAACACATTCATCCCCAAATCTCAGTGGCTTCACACAACAGAGGTTTGCTTCATCCTTTGCTATTCATATCTATTGTTAGTTGGTGTGGGGACTCTTCTCTATATAGACTTGAAGGATCTTAGCATCTAGCCCCTAAGGCCAAATCCTTAAGGAGCTAGGGAAGAGAGAGACTAGAGGATCACTCATGGACTTTTCATTGCTTCTGTTCAGAAACGACACGTCCGCTCGCGGCTCACTGGCCAGAGCAATCCACACGACTTAGAGGTGGAGCTAGATAGGGAAGGATGAGAATACTGCATGAGCGTTCTTGTCTTTGCTGCCTCTGTACCACTTTGTGGGAAGGAAATCTCTAACAACCTCTTCGTTGTTAAATGCATGGCTTATAGCTTTTCCTTAATGGAAACTTTCTCAGAGACAATATAAACTATACATAATCTCTGTCTTGTTAAAGCACTTATTTTTATAGTTTATTTTTTCCTTTTGTTAAAGACTTGGCCAGTATTTTTCTTTTGAATCCAATGGTAGCAAACCAATTATTTTTTGCTCAGAATATATCAGGGCAAAAGAAAACAAATTTGCCCCATTCATAACAGGATGTATAAATGTAATACCTCTTGGAATAGACCATGGGAACTTTGACACCCAGGGCATCTAATTTGTTAAAGTACTTTCAAAACCTCTGCTGTAGGGTTTGGTGGGGGAATTGTGGGGAGGGGGGCACATTAGCATCTGAAGAATCTGTTGACCATCATCCAAACTAGGTTCATTCTTCCATTTTCTATGACCTCTAAAATAGGTTCCTGGTATTTTTAAGTGATCTGTTTGGGATTTAAAAGTCAGGTTATTTTACAAGAGGCTTAAGAAAACTTCAAATTTTCCTTCCGATCTCTTAGACCAATGACCTCTGTCCCATGTTCCATACATGTTCCCTCTCCAAGGGAAACTAGTGTGGAGACACACAGTCTACGTCAATGATGTCTACATTAAGTAGAGGCTAGGCTTGCCTAATAGAGAATCTAACAGACTATAACAAATAAGAGTAATTTTTATTGGAAATAGATCCCTCAAAATGCTGTAAAGTTTTGTATTCCTAAAAGCACTCAGTCAAAAGCTTAAATATAGAATTACCATGTGATCCACTAATTCTGCTTCTGGATATGTACATAAAAGAAATGAAAGAAGAAACGAGCATATATTTGTATGCCCATGATCATAGTGGTTACTGTGAACAGCAGCTTGTTTACAATAGCCAAAAGGTAGAAGCAAGCCAAGTGTCCCCTAGTGGGTGAATGGATAAACAAAACATGCAATACATGTAGTAGAATATTATCGAGCCTTAAAAGGGAAGGAAATTCTGACAACATGGACACGAACCTTAAAGACATTATGCTAAGTGAAATAAGCCAATCACAAAAGGACACTTACATGATTTCACTTACATGAAGTGGTACCTAGATTCATCAGATTCATGGAGACAATGTAGAATGGTGGTGGTCAGAAGATGGAGGATGGAAAGTAGGAAAATGGGGAGTTAGTGGTTTAATGGGTAGTTTCAGTTTGGGAAGAAAACATTCTGCAAATGGGTGGTGATGATGGTTGCAGAACAATGTGAGTGCACTTAATGCTACAGAATTGTATGCTTAAAAATAGTAAATTGTATGTTATTGCAATTTAAGAAAATATATTGTGATCATTTCCCACATTTCAAATTTTTGAAAATAGGTATTTAATATTTCATTATATAGAATATATTTTGCCATTTTTTTCATTGTTGGACATTGACATTGATCCAGTTTTCACTAACATGAGCAACATTGTGATGAATGTCCTTCTCCCCACGCCCCCCCCCTTTTTTTTTTTTGGAGGCAGGGTCTCGGCCTGTTGTCCAGCCTGGAGTGCAGTAGAACAATCATAGTTCACTGCAGCCTCAAACTCCTAGGCTCAAGTGGTCCTCTTGCCCCAGGCTCTTGAGTAGTCGAGACTATAGGTGTGCACCACCAGGCCTGGCTAATTAGAATTTTTTTTTTGTACATCTGGAGTCATGCTATGTTGCCCAGCCTTGAATATCGTCATTTATTAGCTTTTTTCATTATAGATAATTACTTAGGATAAATTCCTAGGCGTGAGATTGCTAGCCTACCTGGTATGAACCTTTTTAAGGCTGTTGATCTGTATCGTCACATTACCTTCAGAATGGTTGTTCAGTGTCATTTCAGCCAAGCGCTCTTTACCAGCGTGATATGAGAGTGCTCATTCCATCTTATCTTTCCAGATACCATGTGCTATCTTTAGAGATAAATTGCCTGCTAAGCTAAACAACCATAAGTTATTGTTTCAGTGTGCATCTATTTTTTTTTTATTACTGGTGTCTTTAAATAGGGTTTTTCACTTTATTATCATAATAGTGCCCAAAGTATAGGGAGTGCTTGATACTGGTTGAATGAATTGATTGAGTACATACCATTTTTAAGGTGAATGGGACATACTGTCAAACAAGATTTATGCACATTATACTTCCCTTACTGTGTTCAGTCTAGTGGAAGAGTCAAACAGCTGATAGGTGGTATCAAGCGAGAGTATGTCTGACACAGGAACAAATATTGGTGACATCTAATCTACCCTGTAAGAGACAGAGAAGGCTTCTATAAGGACACCATGTTTAAGCCAAACTTGGTTGAATAGGAGGCATCCTTCAAAGATCCTCCTTCCAGGTGGGTGGTGAAATGGAACACTGGAGAGAAGGAATGTTTCCAGGAGAAAAACCCCAAGATGCAATCCAAAATTGGCCATTTATATTTTCTTCTTTTAGGATTTGGCTGTTAATTATCCTTTGTGTTTTTTCCCCCTTTCCAATTGGCTTCTTTATTTTTATGGGAGGGAGGGCAGCTAATTTTTGTGTACCCTTTATATAGTGAGTTATTAACCTTTTGCCATTCATATATTTTTGTAAATTTCTACCCTTCTCTGGTTAATTTGCCCCCACACACCCACAAGTAACTTCTGTTTGTGATTTTTTTTTAACATCATAGTAGATAGGAAGGACCTTGCATCTAAGAGTATAGAAGAAGGGACAGCCCCACTGGCCTTCCCCTGACCCTCTGGGGTAGAGCCTGCGGTGTAGGTGTAGGACTGAGCCAGTCAGAAGGGCAGGCTGAGTATAGACCATTATGAGCTCCATCATACAGTTCCCCTCCCTGTCTGGGACCAGGTGCTGGGGCTCCACAGCTCTGCTCTCAAAGCTGCTTTTCTCTGCTTCTGAAGTTGCTCAAGCTCCGATCCATGCTTACTGTGTGTGCCTATTCTGGGAAAGTGTGAGATCCCATTTTGTTCCTTGAGTGGGATCAGAAATTTTGGCATTCATTGCCCTTCATCCTGGGCTCGACTCTGCTGATGGACATGGCTCCTTTATTAATTGTAAGGATCTATTTAGAGTAGGTCATCACTTTTACTACTTCTAGAGAGTCAAACTCAGATTCCTGGGAGGAAGACAAGAAAGAGGTGGGGAGACAGGGAGGCTACAAGGGGGACTCTAAGATGTTTGAGGGCTTGGAAAGGATAGTGAGGGCAGGGAGAAAGGAATAGGAATTGTCAGCAATCCCTTAAGGCCAGGCAACTTTTCACCTCCATCCTCAAAATTAAGATTTTCTTCCACCGTACAAGCAAGGAAACCAAGTCTCTAAGAGGTAAGTATTGTTTGTGGTAGATCTAAGTTTTTTTGTTTTATTTATTTATTTATTTTTTTGAGGCAGGGTCTTACTCTTGCTCAGGTTGCTCTCGAACTCCTGACCTCAAACAATCCTCCCGCCTTGGCCCCCCAAAGTGCTGAGATTACAGGTGTGAGCCACTGTGCCTGGCTGGATCTAAGTTTTAAATCTGATTGAGCTAAAAACAAAACCTAACCTAATATTCCTTAATTCTTTTTTTTTTTTTTTTTTGGAAAGTACCAGAAAACTTGGTATTGGCCTTTTGACTTTTCTTATAATGTTAAAAGAACTTGATTTCATGGAATTCTTGAAGAAATAAGTGATGAAGCTTTAGCCTGTGATGATTAATCACTTTATTCCTTTTCTGTAAATCCAAAAGCCAGAGTTTTTTTTCTTAACTCTTGTTGCTAAAATTTGTAAGCAGCATAGAGATTTATTTGTTTGGGGGATGGAGATATATTATTAAACCTAGGAATCCTTTTTTGTTTGTCCAATTAGGTAGTGACTTATTGTTCTTGTAGAGGTAGTTTTAACCCTGTAAATTCCTCTAGGAGGATTTCACATTTTTTTCGAATGATTTCTCAAGATGTTTTGAAAATTCTCAGGTGTGTTTTTTGTTTGTTTGTTTTTTTTAACCTGGCTTCCCACTTCATTTTCCTTCTGTTCAGAGAGTGTTTGAATTCAGTACCATCCCTGAGGCTGCCATGTCTCGGTTGCAATCACCAAAAAACATTTACTTTGGTCACTGACCAAGCTTGTCACCGTTCATTTCTGCCTGGCTCTACACTGAAGACTTCAGTCCAATTTTCAGAACTGCCTGATTTGACTTACTGTGCAAAAACCCCACTTTGGCTGTGACCCATGCTTGGAATATTAGCATAAGCACCTAATGCTGCTTTGCCACATTGTTACTGTTGAGGGGATGAGCAAAGGCTGGGACATGGAGCATCTGTTATGGCATATATTTTCATTGTATTAGTTTTTCTGACTTCTAGGATTTGTTAAATTATGCAGCTGCTCAATACAGCAATTTTGGTATGCTAAGGACATAACATTTATGCCACTCATTTTAAACATATAGGTTTTTGGGTTGTTGTTCAAAGCTGTCTTATTGACTCAATTTTTAAATTATAAATGAATCAGGATTCTGCAGCTGTGTCTGGGCTCTGACAGTGTTCAGGGAAGCTGTAGTGGAAGAAGGGGCGAAAAGCACATTTGTGGAATGGTCTATAACCAACAAGCTGTTTGTGCAATTTTAATTGACTCTTCCTGGCAGAAGTTTCATATAGCTATTTCTCAGAGACACTGGCAAAAACTATTTATGGTAAGTAATTTTTGTAGATAGCAACAAAATTCAACAATTCAGCTGTTGTCACTCCATTTGGAAGTTGTTTCCTGATCTTGAGGTAGTAGAAGGAAATGACAAGAACATCTTGTGGCCACATGGACTTATATCTATCTTTCTGGCATCCCTTTAGACATTTACTGAAGAGTCTGTAGGTATATACTGAGGAGAGGAACCACGTAGGTCAAGGAGTGGATAATTTTGATTCTATTAGCTCTTTGGCAGTCAGAAGGAATGAGGTAGACAGCACTCAAATGGTTACTTGTTGCAGTGTCAACTGAGAAGGGGGGATGGCTGGTGTTTGAAACTGACTTGCAACACTGTTATATCTGGAGTAATAACCTTCCAGAATGTTACAAAGTTTCTAGCACAGTATATACTGCTACATTACCACCTCAGTGAGCTAGCACTATGGGTCTGCTGTTTTTTTGCTCTAGTATTTAATCCATTTTTCTATGAAAAAGTTTGGCCTTCAGAAAACAGCTCAAAAGGAAAATGAATTTTTTCTAAAATGCAAATTTCTGAAGCTTCCACTTGGAATAAGATTCCTCTTATTAACTCAAAGATTTTTTTTTTTAACAGACCACTTTGAATCTAACTTAAGTTTAATTTTAGTATATGCTAAAAATTTCTTTGTTTTTCCTTTCCTTTTTTTTTTTTTTTTTTTTTTAGACAGAGTATCACTCTGTTGCCTGGGCTAGAGTGCCATGGCATCAGCCTAGCTCACAGCAACCTCAAACTCCTGAGCTCAAGCGATCCTCCTGCCTCAGCCTCCCAGGTAGCTGGGACTACAGGCACACGCCACCATGCCTGGCTAATTTTTTCTATTTTTAGTTGTTTGTATAATTTCTTTCTAGTTTTAGTAGAGACAGGGTCTCGCTCTTGCTCAGGCTGG
>CAUYPO010134277.1:0-29392 GCA_963574435.1 Cheirogaleus major
ATTTATCTATTTAAAAAAATTTTTTTTCCTTATCCTGTCACCAAAAATCAACTTCTGGCCGGGCGAGGTGGCTCACTCCTGTAATCCTAGTACTCTGGGAGGCCGAGGCAGGCAGATGGTTTGAGTTCAGGAGTTCGAGACTAGCCTGAGCAAGAGCGAGACCCCGTCTCTACTAAAAATAGAAATAAATTAGCTGGACAGCTAAAAATATAGAGAAAAGGATTAGCCGGGCATGGTGGCGCATGCCTGTAGTCCCAGCTATTCAGGGAGGCTGAGGCAGGAGGATCACTTGAGCCCAGGAGTTGGAGGTTGCTATGAGCGAGGCTGATGCCACGGCACTCTAGCCCAGACAACAGAGGGAGACTCTGTCTCCAAAAAAAAATCAACTTGTTAATTTTAAGAGGTGTGTTTTGACAGATGGGAATCAAGACAGAGCCACACAATCATCTTGGGATTCGGTCTTGGGAGCTTAAAACTACCCACTGAATGTGTCTCTCCCATGAAGGCTTCTGAGTCAAATATGGTTGTTATATTTTAAGTCTGGAGTGTCAGGTTTTCTCCTGTTAGCCCGCTCCTAAGACACGTTTGCCATTCATATATCAAGGCAGGTGCTGCTTCAGATGTCCTAGAAAGGATTTACTTCAGACTAAAACATAATTCCTATGTAAGCAGCAGTTCCTAAGATCACTTCAGTGTGGGCAGAAGAAAGCCCTTCATCTCAGGCAGATCCCACCTTGACCCCTTTTGGTCTCAACAGCTAGCCCAGACTTGCACTTGGACACCTGATTAGGGTCAACTCTTCCATCTTCCTATTCTGTCCTCTCAGCTACTCCTGAGTAGAAGATCTCCCAGTAGAAGATCTGTCTGGCTTGACATGAGAACAGCCCCCGCAGAACTATCCTGTCTGGATGCTTCTTCCTGCTGGCAATCCCACCTCAACCATGGTTCCAAAGGCCTGTGACAGTCTACAGTCACAGATGTGGCTTAAAAGTCAAAAGTGAGTACAGATGACACAGCCGCTGAAGCCTGTTCTCAAAACCAGATCCTGGTGGCGTCGGCAAATTAGTAGGTTTGTTTGAGTCACTTGAACTAATTAAGTTTTCCTTTGTTCACCACCCTTTGCTGGGCTTTCTCAAGCTTTTTATGACTCATTGAAATACAAGCTTGTGGTTCTCTTCATACATTACTTAATAGATCAGCATGTCAGCAAATAACTTATTGGCAGGGAGCTGGTGAAATGCAGGGGTGACTGACAATTACTCAAAATCTGCAAGAAACATCACCACATACAGCAGGTTGGGAAATGAGTGTGGATATTTGAAAGCCTTAATCTGCAATTCTAGGTCTTACTGCAGAGTAAATTGATTACTGAAAAAAGAATAAATCAGGGTATTCCTTTTGTGTGGTATTCATTAAACATTGACATAGCCAACATTTCACCATATTTGGTGTTCCTCATATATCATCAGAGAGAGTAATTGAATTTATTTTTTTTTTAACTGGGCCTGTCAAATCTGAATGCTGAAAGTAGCTGGTAAATTAGCTTAAAAATTTACATTGCTGGATTTGTACCTTTTTCTGTTTGGCATAGTAAGAACTGAGATTTTAGAATGAGGATTTGTAGAAAAGGAGTAGGTGAGAGGAAGGAGTCCTCTCCTTACAAAGGAGTCCTTTGTAACATTAATAATGTTACAAAGATAACACCTTTTAAATTACAAGGAAGAAAAATCTGGTGATATGTGTTACATGGTTGATTCCTCTCCAGGTGGTTCACATTAAAAAATATTGAGCATGTTTCACATGCAGGTATAATAGTGATGCTGATGGTGATTGGTAGAGGTTACTTGCCACATGGGAGATGAGTGTGACCTCCATGGTAGGATCTCTGCAGTGCATGGGGCCTGCCTGCATCATTGATAACTTTGCATCATAATTTGGGTTTTCAAATGCCCCACTTATCAGGACAGAGAAGTATCTCAAACATTAATAACCGTGAAAATTCTAGATCAACAGCTTCCCTGCCAGCAGTGAGAAAAACCTGCTAAAATAGGATCGGGGTGCTCTAAAAAGTTAACGATTACAGAGGTGGGCAAGGTTCTGCTGAAAGTGGAAGGAGGGGCAAAAAATATGTATAGAACATTCTAGAGCAAGAGCTCAAGCTGTGGATCTTGAAGATTCAGATATTCAGGTGTACTGAATGAAAAATAGGTCTTGGTATAATAGCAACATATTCTTGTGTTTTTTTTCTTTTTTCATTTTACTTACTGGTTTTTTTTTATTGTTAGCTATACCTGCTGTTTCTTTTATTTAAAGTGCAATTAATATGACTGAGACATAATAGTACCAGTGGAAACTACCTTACCCAGACACTGATCTCCATTCTTCATAAATACCAGTGACTCCTAAAAAGTTTCTCTCTCATTATATAATATTATAAGCAATCTACTGTTATTTAAAGCTTCCATGCTGTAGGCAAAACACAACTAAAATATTACATTATATATATTTTATTTCCAGTGAATCAAACAATAAAACCTTAGAAGCAGCCATTAGCTTTAGGTAATTGCATCAGAAAGTTAAATGCTCCATAAGAACTACAAAGAACACTTAGTTGGCAAGGTCATACAGAAAAATGAGAGAGGCAGGGAATTTAGCTAGGCTTGTTTATTCAGATGTTCCTCTGTCCCTTCATCTTTATTAAGGCACGGTCTTTCACCACTTTGCTTTCATTAGACAGTGGTACCAACTTGAGTTTTTAAGTTTATAATGCTATGACTTGGTGGTGCTTTTTTGTTTTCAGGATTTGTATTGTAGACGCCAACAAAAATCACTTTTCAAAAGTTGGGTGAGGATTAGCAGTCTTTGCCTCCGATAGAGTACTGTACTTAAATTTAGTTTTCTCTCATTTTTTTGTTTCTGCTCTTACCCCATTACAATCTATTTGCATATGACAGCTATGTATGTCAATTTTTCACGATGCAAATAGTATGCAACTCTGCTTCAAATTCTCCATTAGTTTTCCTTGAGTTTAAAATCCAAACTCCCTTACTCTTGCTATGAATTTGAAAAGAATGAGCGCTTTCTCTCCAATTTCATCTCAGCACACTTTCCCATTGCTCAGCCTGTTCTAATCACAAAGACCATCTTTTCGCTCCTGATAAATTGCCTGCCTCATCCCTACACCAGGACTCGGCCTTTGCTGTTCATTCTGCTTCCTGATTTTGGCTCCACACTGTCAATCAGGTCCTGCTCACGTCACCTCTCCTAATAAGATCTTCTTGCTCTCCAAACCTAATGTAACCTCGCTCCCAGTCAATATCACATCATCTGGCTTTTTGTTTGGTTTTTAATATCATTTTTCATTATCTAAAATTACCTTGTTCAATCCTCAATCCTCTGTTTATTTCTTGTCATTCTTCACAAGAATGTAATCTCCATGGAGGAGGAGGAGCATTATCTGTCTCCTCTGCTCCACTCCTGGGCTTCCAGACTGATAAGAGTGTGGCATAAGTAGGTGCTACATAAGTATTTCTTAAATAAGTAGATAAATAAAGTGTTCCTTCTTGGTTGGTTGATTGACAACCCACAAATACTGTATAGTAGTAAACTGGATGTGTTTCAACTACTTTATATACACAGTTTGGCAAATTATTGTTGTATCAACTGAAGAATGATGATGTTTATCAATTCGGAAAGGAGAGCTTTATTTCTCATAAAGGGTTGCAACCTGCAGCTGGCCATCTTGCAGGATGGCAGCATAGCCTGAGGCAGAAACTGAGAACAAGCACTGGGAGGGAGGGGCAAAGGGAACAGGAATTTATGCTGAGAGGGTTAGCCAAATATACATATTTAATAAGCCATGGGAGGAGTCATGGGTATTTATGAAAGAGGAAACATGTACATGAGCAATTGAGTTTCATGCCCTCTCATGAGTCACATGTACAAAAAATGGCAGCATTAGTATAATCCAAGGGTGGCATTTTCAGCCCTCTGATATCAAAAGGTGAAGCCCCGGATGTGAATACTGTCAATGTCCATCTTCCAAGACTGGCCAGAACCACTCCAAGATAGGTAGTCTCTTATCAGGAAGGAATGCTGGTCAGTTGTTGTGTCAGAACCACAAAAGGGAGGAGCAGCATTAGGAGGTTGATTGAAACTGGTGGGTGGTGGAGCAAGTCTTTCCAAAGGGCTGGTTCTGTTTCACCCTTAGGGAAGCAAGCCCAATGGCAGTTAGCCAGGGAGGAGGTATGATGAGGTCTGTCTGACCTGCCATCCTGTCATGACCAGGATTTCAATTTTTAAGGTTTCTCTGGAGTCTGCTTGGCCAAGAGGAGTCTGTTCGGTCAGTTGGGGGCTTAGGATTTTATTACTATTTCTCATAGGGGAGGAAAAGATTTTCCTTGACCCAGGGGGGCTCTGGCTGGGTCTGAAAGGAAAGCTGACAGATTAACAAGAGAAAAGCCTACAAATTTATTTAGTATAAGTTTTATGTGATATGAGAGCTTTCATAAGGCAAAGAAGACATGAAGAAATGGTGAACCTGTATATTTTAAAGCTACGTTGGATGAAGAGTGGACAGTCATGGAGAATTAGGATAGGACAAAAGGGTATGATCAACTGGTAGTAAACTGGGAGAAACTAGGGAAGGCCTGTTTCTTCAGATGCTTCTGTCTGTCCCTTCATCATTTACAGATAAGGATGCTCTTTTCCTCTGGGTATGGGAAGGACACCTCTCACATGAAGGTCTTAAGACCTCCTTTAGGGAAAAGTCAGAAAATCCTTCCTAGGTTTCATGGTTTGCTTTAGGAGAAGGTCACAGTACCCTTCCTACTTCTGCCTTTTGCAGGGAGCATGTCTTAAACACCATCACTGTTATCAACTACTAGGAGATGAGTCTTATTTGGACTGTATAAGAGTAGACCTTCATATCTAGAAAAAATATGGCACTGGTTTATTAAGAGGATATTCTCTTCGGATCCATCAATCAGACAATACAAATTGTAAAAGGGGGCTAAGGAGGGAGCACAACTGAGGTTGGAAGTGGAGGTGTATATGGATTAGCCAAGAGAATTCTTACTCTCATCGCTGAGATGTAGAGGTAGACCTGATACCCAAAAGGATGTCGGCAGATGGCTTTGCACTGACCCTTTAATGCTCCCTGGATGTACCAGGAAAACCACAGTGTGAGGCACATAGTGAGACAGTCAATCTGTGTGTTTAACTGGCAGTAAATACCGAGTAAGGGAAAGTTTTCTGCAAAAGGAAACACAGCAATGCAGCAATCCACAGAGTGCTAGAGAATGAGTCGCTCTGTGTGTGTATGGACTTCCTGGTAAGGGAAAATAAGTCTCTAAAAAGGAAGTTAAGGCTGTATGTGGAAGGAGGAAGGGGCTTACCTCAAGCTCTGTCCTTAATGATAATTAAGGGGGAGAGATGGAGTATAGCATTGGAGACTGACTGTAGGGAGATGAAACTCCAGCCATTTTAAACCACAGTCAATAGAGTCCAATGTTTTCTGTCCACTGGTCACCTTCTTGAGCCACTCTGCAGATGTGGACAACAAAAAACTGAAAAAACAATTACCTCCCAGGGCAGCTGAACCCATTTCAAAAGCCATTGGCAAGAGTTTTAATTAACTTGGGTTCCATGAGTGAACTTCAGGAATATGTGAACTCCTGAAACACCGCACAAAGGCTTGTGATTATCCCTAAAGTGTATTTATTTCTGGGGAAATTAGTCCTTACTTTTTCTTGGATTTTGAAAGGGCTTTTGTAATTTTTAAAATGACAAGATACTGTGCTGGATAGCTTTGTCTAATGGTACACTTTTTAGGAGAAAACTCTCCCACCTTTTCTTTTAGATAAGAACAGTCAAGAGGAATCCTAGATCCACCAAGGGGACAAAATTGGTACTAAAAAGCCTTTTTATAGCTTCGTAAATTTGTGAGTGACAGTCTAAGGAAGAATGATCCTGTTAGGCTACAGATTACTACGGCTCTCGGCAACTCTGAAAAGAGCATTGCTGTTGCAACATGAATAAGGCTGTATGGACTTTGGCTGATGGACAGATGACTCACTGTCTTCAAAAATACCATGGAAAAGGCTATGCTTTGCATCTGTCTGGGGTGTAAATTTGCTTTTGCTTGACATTGTGATAACAGACCATTCAAAGGAAAGGAACAAAGAGAAAGTGTTATCTTTGTGGGCAGATACTACTATTAGAAGCTGAAAGTATGTTGGAAAATACTTTTGAAAATGTATTTTTTTCTCCATGTGCTTTTATGCCACTGTAAACACAGGGAAAACATTTTTATTCTTACCCCTTTTAAAAAAAGGGGTAATCAGTGAATTCGGCATTCACCATAAGCACAAAAGGATTGTTAATCTGCATTTTATGGTGGTACACACTAGCTTGGTAAAAAATAGCTCCAGGGGTTATTGCAATTTGGAATGATTGGACAACTATTTTTGTGAAATACTATTTTGTGAAAACTCACAAGCATTTATTGGAAATTCTTTACAAAACATCAAGTACTTTTATTATTTTAGCACTTTGGGCTCAAACTTTTTGATTTATTGGGTAGAACGAATCATTTTAGCCTAATGTCAGAAGGACCAAGATGATTTTGTGGCTTCTTAAAATTCAGCTATTGTTTTTGGTATTTGCAGATGGTATGTTAACTTTTAAAATCATTAGAAAGTCTTTTAATTAAGCACTACCATGTAGGCCTGAAAAAATCCTTGCCTCTTCTTCCAAGGAGTTGCCTAGACACTGGGCAAATCAGATTTTATAAATATAGCTTGATCTTATCCTTTACCTATCCTGGCAAGATAAGACAGGAAAACAGCATGCCCAATTCCATAACAGATTAAAAAAAAAAGCATACTTTTTCTTTTCTGAGATCTATGTTACTTTAGGGTCAATTTGGATATTTAGAGAAATTTTCTTTTTGGATTTTGTGGGCATTTTAAAGATATACATATAAAGCAATGAGTTTCTATCAAACAAAATGACCTATGTAAAATAGAGAAAAGGAGAGCCAGTTCCATTAATCTGAGTGAGCAGACGCTGAAAATCTTTTGTACTTTCCTTTTCTCTTCTTTTAATTTCCTCAGCTCAGGTTCTTAGATGACACTTCTCATTGCACAGGAGCTAAAATGTACCAAGTGGAACATCCCTTCAAACGTGCAAGTCTCTCCATGGAGACTTCTTGGGTGCTTGCTCCATGTTATTATCTGATAAGACAGGACTTAAACCTAGAAGCCAACTGTCACTCAAACTCCTCCATTCCAGCCAGCCTCCAGGGCACCCTACCAGCAGCAGATCTGCCCCAGTGCCCTCGTGGCGCTGGCTAAAATAGCACTGCCTCTGCTCCCTGGATCAATGAATCCACAGCGAGGCTTTACTGTGCTCTGCGACTCAATTGCTACTTGGCTTTTGCTGATCTTCAGGTATCAGGATTTAGTCACCTTCTTAGTCTCAAGTGTCTGCATCCCCGTGTCATTCTCTGCTTCACTTTAGCTACTTATTCCTCGAGGAACCCAGAGAGCATTCCAGAATGTCAGAAGTTTAGAAATATCTTCACAAAGCTGAACAATCTGACTTCCAAGAACTTAACCTTCCTACTTTCTTGTATTCATTTCCTTGACAACTTCTGCTGTTGTTTCTGTTCTGCCCCAGAACATGTATGGCCAGTGTGAGAAAAATCCCCAGGACACTCACTTTCTAACAAATTGCGAATTTCAGCAGACATCACACCTGTTGCTTTTTAATTCTGCTTCTTCCCTTTTAGGGAGAGAGAGATAGAGGCAGAGAGGAGAGAGAATATGACTTGTGTGTGTGTGTCCACGCATGTGCATACATGTGCCATCCAGGAGAAATTGGTATACAGAACTCTAGAGTTTAAAGAGCCATTTTACATATGCTAGATAATTATTATATCAGAAAACTCTAGTTCGTTTATGCAGTTTTTAAATAAGTATTTCAGTGTAAAATAAGGCATTCTTAGAACATTTTATGCTGCAAAAGCATGTGCTAATTTATTTACACAGGACAAATCTGATAATCTTATAAAATCATGTCATTAGTTATAATGTTTTGTGTAACTTTAGGAAAACTTTGTCAAACCAGAGATCATTTTTCCTAACACCATGCTCAGTGGTGACTAGATTTATGCACAGTTTTATGTGAGAACTGCTTACCTCCACAAATAGGTGGGACAAGATGGTATAGAAACCTCCTACCTACTAACTCTGGTCTTTATTAAAATATGACTAAATTTAAAGTAGCAAATATAAGAATAGGAATATGAAGGGTGATTCAGAATCCATTCAGAAATATTAAAATTCTACATAAAAAAGCCTATACTTAAACTATTTCAAGACATGAAATTCCATAAACTATTGTTTTCTCAGTGTTTATTCTGGGAATACTTTATTCATATTTGGAAGCTGAGTAAATTATTTCATATTTTAGGCCACTAGTGTATGAATTTTGGTCTGTGTCGGAGTCAAGATTTGCTTAATCTGTGAGGGCACCCTCTAGTGGTTCATGTAGTGCCTGAAAACTATGAGTAAACTTCATGGATGTTTTCTCTGACTTCTTCCCCTCAAATCTGAAATTCTACTTTTCATATTTGGAATCAAGCACATGAAATGTTCAGGTATCCTCAAAAATAACATCTAGGTATAGTATTGCACACTTACAATTCCAGCTACTTGGGAAGCTGAGGTGGGAGGATTGCTGGAGCCTAGGAGTTTAAGACCAGCTCCTGGACAACATAAAGAGACCCCGTGTGTAAAGAAAAAAAAATAAACAAGTGGACTGTGAACCTGGAACCTTTAGTAGACCAGGTAGGAGAATGGCGTGAGTGGAGCACCTTCTCATCTTTAAGCTTTTGCAGAATATGGTGTATCGTGAAGAACCAGAGAGTAGTAATCAGACTAGCATTTTTTAACTGTTGTAATTTTGAAGGATTTTAAAAAACTCAGTAATCTTGCAAAATGATTTCTTATTGAACCATTGTGATTTTGTGCTTCATAAACACATAAACATGCACACTGAAATGCTTTTTAAGTAGAAAATTGACGTCATTTATTATACCTCAAATGCCATTCTCTTCCTTTCTGCAAAGCCTAGAAATAAGCTGATCAAAGAAAAGAGCATGGCATTGTAAAATGATGCACTTTATGTCTGTTTGATGTGAAAGAAGCTATGCTGTAAGCTGTGGGAAAAAAAATGAATGATTTTGTTTTTGAAGCAAAAATTCCAGAAATGATTCGCTTACCCTTAGCAAATTGAAAGATAATAGCTCTTCGTCAGAAGGCATCCCTCCTGGGGACAACTTTCCCCTTCCTAATCTCAAAGGATTTTTGTGAGGATCAAAGATGAAAATTTTAAAGCTGTTTATTCATTCATTCTTCCAAAAAAATTTTTACTGAATAATCATTTTGTGAAGGCTTTCTAGTAGCTAATCTAATGTATAAAATAATTTTTAAAAGCACTTAACATATCAATATGTTGTGGCTATTTTCTCCCACCCAATGTGATGCCTTTTTAAGTGGCACACACAACCATAGAAAGAAGAAGAAGAAAAAAAGCCAAGGAACTACTCTTTCTGCTTGTTTCTTAACTGTGAGCCGGTTGTGTTCTCCCTTTGCTACTTCTCCAGTGTAGTCTGGAACTGCTTAAGGATGCAAATTATCCCCCAACAACAAGTGGATAGTTTTCATAAATTTAGAAGTGTCCTTTGGAATGGTTATTTTATGTTAACAAAATCTTATGGAAATCCCTGCTGGGCTTTGGAGTTAGACAGAACAGAGCTGAAATTCTGTCTTAGCATTTATTTTGTCTGTGTAAGCCTTTACTTAAAATCGAGGAAGTTAATGTCTGGTCCATAGGGTTGATGAAAATATTTATTAAATGATGTAAGTTAAATAAAGTGCGTGGCCCAGTATTTGAGTAAGAGGACCTGAAAAAGAGTGTTGAGTGTATTTTCATGACGCATCCTTACTGGGGCTGTCTTTTGCCAGATAGAGGTGGAAGGTGGTGGGGTGGTTCTTCAAACTGTGAGTCCCCTAGATTTGCACTGGCTCTACTTGGCTGGCAAAAATATTAGGTTATCAAGTATGAAAAATCCGATTTCCCTAAGTACTAAGTTTGACAGTTGCTTTCTCTGACATTTCACCTTGACACTTCTCATTTTAGTTTTATTGTGAAGGTACATCCTCAGTCTTTCAAACACATGTTTTGGCTTGTGATTATCTTTCAAATTTTTTTTTTAGAGCAATTTTTGTGAAGCCATGGATAAGTAAAAAATTCATGTTATTTTTGAATGTGAGTTCCGTCATGGAACCAATGCAGCTCAGAGAGCTTGAAATATCAATGAAGTGTTTAGGAAGGATGTGGCTAATGAATGCACAGTACATTGATGGTTGGAGAAGTTCCATTCTGGTGATTTTAATATTGAAAATGAGCCACATGGGCTACCTGAGACCAAGGTGGATGGTGATGAGCTGAAAGCTGTAGTGGAAGTGAATCCATCTCAATATATTTGTGAATTAGCAGCAAGGTTTGATGTTACTATTCCAATATTATGGGACCATTTGTTAAGGTAACAAACAAATTGGCAAGGTAAAGAAGCTGGATATATGGGTTCTGCATGAATTAAATGAGCTTTAGAAAAGAAATTGTCTTGAAGCTTGCTTTTCTTTGTTGTCACAACAGAAAGGCAAACCATTTCTACACCTTATTGTTACATATAATGAAAAATGGATTCTTTTTGACAATCACAAGCATTCGGTACAATGGTTGGTTAAAGATGAAGTGCCGAAACAAAGTCCAAAACTGAATATTCATCAAAAAAAGGTAAGGGTATCTGTTTGGTGGTCCAGCACTGGTATTATCCATTACAGCTTCATGAAACCTGGTCAATCGACTACATCGGATGTCTCCTGCAACACATTGGACAAAATGACGAGGATGCTTGCAATTAAGCAGCCAAGGCTGGTCAACAGAGACAGGCCAATCCTCTTGCAAGACAACACTCAACCACATGTCACGCAAACAACTCTGCTCAAACTACAGAGGACTTGGAAACTCTCTGTTATCCACTGTATTCACCAGACCTTGCACCAACTGACTACCACTTCTTCCAGGCTTTGGACCACCTCCTGCATGAAAAACTATTTAATTCTCAACAAGCTGTGGAAAATGCCTTTGGCGACTTAATGGCCACTCACTCTCCGGACTTCTTTGCTGCTGGCATAAACAAGCTACCGTTAAGATGGAAAACTGTGTCGACAGTTGAGGTGCATACTGTGATTTATTATACTGCTTCTTGTTTGAGATATAATAAACTACACTTTTGATTCAAAATTAGACATTTCATAAATTTAATGACCCAGATATTCTGTAAATCAGTAAAAATGATGGATATAAGAGTCTGAGAGTATTTAACAAAGGAAACCTTCTCAGTGAACTCAAGGCCTCATCAATGCCCTCCAGCTAGAGCCCACCAGGAACACACCTGTAGTTGCAGCCAGGGGCTGTTCCTTGGGGAACAGTGGGGTGTTTCAGTAAAAGGGACTAAGAAAGCATTTACAATGTTTGGGCTTGTGCTAGGTGATTTGGGGGATGGTTGTAAGAAAACAGAGCTTTGCTGTGGAGTGGATGCTGTAGAAAGGTATGGGTGGTTAGAGGCAGATAATTCTATGTTTGGGTTTTGTATTAGGTTGCTGCCATAGCAAATTACCACAGACTAGGCAGCTTAAACAATAGAAATATTATCTCACAATTCTGGAAGTGAGAAGAATGAGATTGAGCTGTCCCCAGGTTTGGTTTCTCCTGAGGCCTCTGTCCTTGGCTTGCATACGGCCGCCTTCTTGCAGTGTCCTCACATGGCCTTTTCTTTGCACACGCAATCCTGTTGGATTAGGGTCCCACCTTTGTGACCTCATTTAACCGTAGTGACCTCTTTAAAGACTTTTTCTCCGAATTCAGTCACATTGGGGGCTGGGACTTCAACATATACATTTTGGGGAGACAAATCAGTAACAATCCCTTTCTCCAATCCCCAAGTTATGATTGGGAGCAGGGGATGCTGACAGTTGCTGAGGGTGGAAACGAATGGTGGGTATAAGAATGGATTCACTCAGAGTTTTCCTACTGGAAGGTGAGGGCCCCAAGCCACTTCCAGTCCTGGCCCTACAAGGTCAGCCATCAGGCACAGGGCAGGTTAGTTGCTCCTTCTCTGGAACAGCTATAAAACATCTGTAGGGTGCCTTTTATCAACTGTTAAGAGTAGAAAAAAGGATGTGCCAAATAACTCCTGGGAAGATCCTCTTGAAATCAGTGTGTGTTGGTCAGTAATGGGGAACAAAATATTGTGAAAGTTCTAGATATTGTTAAATCTTTTGTTATGGTTCATCTTGCTTCCTAAGAAATAGATGGTTTATTGCAGTCCTTGCAAACCTTTGCAGTATCCACAGCAATTACCAGAGAGAATGTTTGTGAGCTACTGAGAGCTTCTTGAAGGCATGAGGGTATCTAATTAAGCTTTACATTTCCTGGCCCAAGGACAGGTGCTGTCCCATAATTGGGGCTAAGAACAAGAATTCTGATGGTCGCAAGTGGCTTTTTTTGGCATATATTATTATAATAACTACTTGGGAAATCATTTGTAGTATTTCAAGAGGAATTTGGAAATTTTTAGAGATAACCAAACCCCTTTTAACCTTACTTTTGTGTATAAAAACACATTTGTGTTATCTAGCCATCCCATGGTTTCCACGGGAGATTGGTTCCAGGACCTCCTGTAGACACAAAAATCTGTAGGTGCTCAAGTCCCTGATATAAGATGGTGTAGTATTTGCATATAACCTACACACATCCTCCTGTGTACATTAAATCACATCTAGATTACTTATAATATCTAATATAATGCAAATACTATGTAAATAGTTGTTATACTATATTGTTTAGGGAATGTGACAAGAAAATAAAAGTCTGTATAGCTTCAGTACAGGCATAAATTTTTTTGGAATATTTTTGATCTGCAGTTGGTTGAATCCACAAATGCAGAACCCATGGGACCAACAAATATGGAAGGCTGATCATGTGTGTGCATGTGTGTGTGTGTGTGTACATGTATGTGTTATATCTTGGCAAAAATCCCTTTGTAGATAAGAAAATGAAAACTTTTAGAATTTAATGATTATCAAGAATAGAACTCAGATTTTCTGCTTCTTACTTTTTACTTCTGCGTGCTGGTGTTAAGTTTTAAATGCAAATCCTGTGACTAATTATGCATGAATTCTTAAATACTTAAAAGTTGCATTTAAGTTGTGGAGTATATTATTGCCTGACACAGATAGAATTTTGTTCAAAAGACAGCAGGATAATTTAGACTATATGTTAATAACATGAATAAAAAATGTTTAAATAAGCCACCCTCCAGTTTAGTGTTGGTGTCTGAAGGAGAAAAAGATATAAGGAATCTGTCAGAACAGCAGCAACAAGAGTCAGACATTGCTTCCGTGTGGGGGAAAAGAATCTTCATTGCTGTGCAGAAATCGCTAGAAATGTTGTACTCCAGCATTTGAGAAGCTGAGATGAAGCAATAAAAATAAGCTTTCTTCCTAAAGGAACTTGAGCTGAAAAGCAATGAAGCAAGAATCATGCCAAGGTCCAGTCATTCTACCTCACATGCCCATCTGCATTCAGATTGACTGGTAATGAAATAAAATGAGTTTGTCTGTTCATGCCTATTGGACATTCATCTCCGCTATGAACTCACTCAATGATATAAAGGCTAAAATACTTTTTCCACATGTGGTTTTCCAATTAGCATACGAGCCTGAGACTCTGTCTGGTATAAGAATTGACTAGATAATTCTACTGACTAGTTATAATAATAATCATGTATATTTAATTACTTCATTTATATACCATGTTCCACAAATGATATGAAACAACTTACTTATGATATTTATATAGCTTTTTACATTTCATGTATGTGAGCATGTTTCATTCAGTTCTGACAATAAGTCTCTGAGATCAGTATTAACAGCCCATTTTTACAGCAGGAAGAAGTGTAGTTGACAAAGATTATTGACTTGCTTAGCTGTGAGGTAGGCATTAATATCGTCTCCTTACTGGTGGGAAAGTAAAGCTTAAAGAAGTAAATTGTTAAAGAAGACACCACTAATTTGAGGTGTTACTAATATAGAATTTCAACTCAAATCTACTGATCTCAAAGACTGTCATGAACTGCTGTGGTCTATTACCTCCTTAAAATGGAATAGAGTTGCTTTTCTGATGGTTTTAGCTTATTAAAAAAAGAGTCAGTCTGTTGATTCATGTTTCTAAATACTATTATTTAGAACAGGGATGCAATTTACAATTAATTTCAAATTCTTTGCCAATATGAGGCAATCCATTTTTGTTTCTAAAATATTGATCTATCCATGGAATTATGCTTATTTACTTGTATGATTTTACCCAATAAATTCCAAGAGAAAGTTAACCATGGTGGAAAAACTTCTGCTGTTTTATCTGTAGAGAAATCCTAAGTCAGTGTAGTTGATTTTTAAAAGGGATGAGAATAGTGAGTTAACCAATTCTGTTCATCTTGTGCTCTCAACAAATGTTTTCAACCTAACAAAATATAGTTGATTGCCTGTGACTCATTTCTTTTTACTGCTTACACGTTATTAGTTCCCTATTACGTTATAGAAGTTAAAATAAGAAATTTTAAGAAGCCACAAGGGAATCTTCACATTAGATGCTTTCCCTTTTAAAATCTGAACTTCTTTTAGTGGTGACTAAAAGCCCAAGCTTGCTTTGGGAGAGATTTTCTGAGAGCTCTTTACCATGTATATAGTCAAAGTAAATACTTGAATGAACTGTCTGCTTTTTGCTGAATACTAAGGAGCAGGAGATATTGCTATTCTAACAGCTATTACTCCTGGCCATGTGAAATTTTGAGACTCTAAGAAACAGATGTAAATGAACCTAAAACTCTACAGGTCAGTACTCTAAGGGTTGCTGGAACCTAGTCTCTATAAAGTTCCCCCTCTGTCTGGGGTGGGGTTGGTGGTACTTGCAATTTTACATGAGCTGCCATTTATCTTCTTTGTTCTAATTGACGTTAGGACTGTCAGACTTGAAATGCTCAATGAAGGGATCACCTAAGAATCTGAAACGTGGAGCTAATGCCAGTGTTCCACTAATGCTGCTCTTATGGACACTCTAAACTTCTTCCTGAAGCCAGATTGCTGATGTTACCTGGGCAAGATGCTTCTGTGTGGATGGCTGAGATCAGCCACTGAGATGGCTCAATTTTAGTCTCCTGCAACAAATGATAGCTTTTAACATTTTATTTCTTAATTTTTTTTAAATTTCAGCATATTACAGGAGTACAAATATTTAGGTTACATATATTTCCTTTGCCCCACCTGAGTCAGAGCTTCAAGCATATCCATCCCTGAGATGGTGCGCACCACACCCCTTAGGTGTTTATATACCCATATCCCCCTCCCCACTCATCTGCCTGACACCTGATGAATGTTATTACTATATGTGCACTGAAGTGTTGATCATTTAATACCAGTTTGATGGTGAGTACATGTGGTGCTTGTTTTTCCATTCTTATGATACTTCACTTAGCAGAATGGGCTCCAGCTCCATCCAGGATAACACAAGAGGTGATAGATCACCATTGTTTTTTGTGGAACTCCATGGTATACATATACAACATTTTATTGATCCACTCATGTATTGATGGGTACTTCTGCGCTTTTAACGTTTTTTACACACTCTCATTCTGCAATAAAAATGCCTTCTAGGATGTAAAACTGATCTCCCAGCATCAGTATGTGTCCTTGAACCATTTTGATGGTCTTCAAACATAATTGAGATCCTTTCCTGTTATGTCAGTGCCACTTCTCTGGAACTCCATCCTTTGTTTCCTTTATATTTTTTTGGCCAACCACCTTCCTACAAGTCTTTCAACAGATTAGATGTAGGTCTTCTCAAAGCTTTTACAACATGTAGGGGACTAGCTTTTCATTTCCTAATATATAATGCAGACTTGTTCAAGCATGCTGCAGAGAATTAAATTGAGAATGTTCTACAATAATTAGAGAAAATAATTAAATATAAAAACATAAACATTAAATAATTAAAAATCTGAGGACTAACCCCAAAACTTTGTCATTCATAAAACTTAAGGATGACGAAGTTAACATTTCACAAGTATTTCTTTAAAATCAAATACTTTTAGGTTTATTCCTAGGCATGTTGAAAGTCTGAGGGGTTCATGTGTAATGTCTTTAAAATGGTCATTGGCCTATTTCACTAAGAATGTATTAGATGCAACTTTTGCCTAAAGATTGGGAAATGGATATACATTGTGAGCACTGTGAGAATCCAATAGTCAATAAGACCTTCTGTAGGCTTTTGAAGAAGGACTGTGCTCAGTATTGACTTTGCTTGTGGAATCTGGGACACAGCTGAAATTGCTTAGTGCCAACCACTGACTGCCTCATCTGGAGTAATCTTTCTCTCAGTCTTTTTTGGCCTAATAGATATTGCAATCTCACATATTCGCCAAACAGACATCAGCTCTGTTCTCTTTCCACTGTTTCCTTGAAGAGAACTGATAGTTCATTGAAATGAGAAAATAAAAACAAAATAGCACACTTTACTTTCTAAACCAATACTGTTGAACTAGGATTACAGTTTAATATGAGATAAAATAGACATGTTTGTCTACCAAACTTTGGAGCCCTTGGTATGTGTCCATACATTGCCTAATGTAGCATTGAAAAATAATAACTTTTGTGTATCCTTTCCATAGTAGATGGTAATTTGGGTGATTTCTAGTTATTGTTGATTATGAATAAAACTGCCATAAACATTTTTATACTGGTTTTTATCTGAACTGAAGTTTTTGTGTCATTTGTGTATAATAGATACCTAGGAGCAGAATTGCTGTATAGTATGATAAATGTATGTTTAATTAAAAAAAACCTGCCACCCTATTTTCTAAATTGGATGGGTTGGGCCAGGTGTGGTGGCTCATGCCTGTAATCCCAGCACTTTGGGAGGCCAAGGCAGGATGATCACTTGAGGCCAGGAATTCCAGACCAGCCTGGGAAACATAGCAAGACTCCTCTGTACAAATAGTAAAAAAATTAGCCAGGCATGGTGGCATGTGTCTGTAGTCCCAGCTGCTCACTAGGCTGAGGCAGGAGGATCTCTTGAGCCCAGGAATTTAAGGCTGCAGTGAGCTATAATTGGGCCACTGCACTCTAGCCTGGGCAACAGAGCAAGACCCTCTCTCAAAATAGATATAGATAAATATAAATATATAAATAATAAATAGATACATAGATACATATATAGATAAGATGGGTATACATTTTGTAGTCCTATTAGGAATTGAGGAGAATTCCAGTTGCTCAGCATACTTTCGAGCACTTAGTGTTGTTGTCATGGCTATTATAAGTGTGTAGTGTTATCTCATTATGGTTTTAATTTACATTTTCCTGATGAAAAATAGTATTGAGTAGCTTTTCTTGTGCTTATTGTCATCCATATAGCTTTTTTGGAGCAGTATTTACTCAAACCTTTTGCCCATTAAAATTTTTAAAAATATATTAATATTATAATTATTATATATTATAAAATATTATTATGTTTTAAGAGCTCTTTATATGTTCTCTATACAATCCCTTTATCAGATATTATTTGCAAATATTTTCTCCTAGTTGGTGGCTGGCCTATTAAATCTCTTAAGAATGTCTTTCATAGAGCGGAAGTTTTTAAATTTGAGGTCAAATTCATCAATATTTTTTCTTTATGAATTGGACCTTTGGTGTCACATATAATAGAGTATAACTGAATAACAAAAGGGAACAACTACTGATACAGAAAAACATGGCTGAATCTCACATACTCTAAATTAAGTGAAAGAAGCCAGTCTCAAAAGGCTACTTATTGTATGATGCCATGTATATGGTGTTTTAGGAAAGACAAAACTAGCCAAAAAGTGGAAGCAATTTAAATATCTGTCAATGAATAAACAGAATGTGGCATATCTATACAACTGAATACTACTAAGAAATAAAGAATGAACTACTACTGATCCATAATATAACATGAATCAACCTAAAAATAATCATGCTAAATAAAAGAAACAAGATGCCAAAAATGTATATTGTATGATGCCATTCATGTAAAAAAGAGTAGAAAATGCTATACTATCAAAAAAATATATATTGCTGGTTGTCTGGAAAAAATATATAAATATAAATATATAACAATATAATATTATATATAAATATATATTAATATATAAATAATATTATTATATAATATATAAATATAATAATTATTATATGTAAATATTATTATATATTTTTATACATCACTGGTTGTGGTGGAAAGCAGGGTGTACTGAAAAAGGGCTTGAGGTAGCTTTTGGGGTAATAGGAATGTTTTATATTTTGGTTGTGGCAGTGGTATCACAGTTGCAATAATCTATCAAAATCCATTGAATTTCACACATGAAATTAATGTAGTTTATTTCACATATATTATACCTCAATAAATTTGGTTAATTTTTTTTCATTAGGTTTAGATTTCTAATACTCAGTTTGTCTCAGTATACGCGTAACTCCAGTTTCTTCTGGTTTCCATTGTTGCAAACGACAAGTTGGCTGTCGATGTGAATATTATTCCTTTTTGAATGTAATCTGTTTTTTTCCCTGCCAAAAGCAATGAAATAAATTCTCTTTTTTTAATTGTTTTTTTGGCAGTTCATTATGATTTCTCCTTTTTTTAACCTGCTTGATATTTGTATGTCTTTCTGGATTTGTGGGGAGGGGTCTTCCAGAAGTTTTAGAAACTTGAAGTCATTATTTATTAAAATATTTCCTTGATATCATTTTCTTTCCCCTCTCCTTCTATTAATATTAAACTTTGGTGTGCCTTAGGCATTGCTATCTGTCCCTGCAGCTTTAAAGCCATGAAAAATTCCAAAGATTAAAATTTCTAAATTTAGAAATTGACTTCTTTCAAGGAACAATCTGTTTTAGATTCTCTGTTTATCTTGCTAGGTTTCTTCGCTCACTTAATTTTTGGCATCTGAATATTCCTTACTTTCTTACTAGATGTAAACATTTGAAAATATTTCAAAATATATTTTGCTTAGCATTTTAACTTGTTTTTATTTGGAGGATTGATTTTGGAACCTGGTCTGTACTGTCAGAAAATGGAATTGCTTGGTACATATGGTTGCATTTAAAAAATTGCATTATGATATATCCATTGCTATTTAAATTGTTTAACAATTAACCATTAATCACTATATAGCTTAGAGGCTTAGCAGTTTTTATAGGTTGAAAAAGAGTTCATAAACACAAAACCCATCAGAAAATCTTGGAAAGATTTTGCTTTGATGGTATTGAATAATCTGAGGCTTACTTGCAATGAGATTGCAATGACACCTAAAACGTTTTAAATTGAATAGGAGATTACGTTGCAAAGAGTACACTATTTCTTAACAATTCATGTTAGAAGACATATCTACATTTCAAAATGATCTCAGAATTATACAAAGCAAAATTTGGTAGCTGTGAAGAGAATCTTTTGAGACAGTTGTGATACAAGAAGAAAAAGGAACAATTGATTCCTTTTCTCGAGGTTGGTAAAATAATATATCAGAAATGACAGACTTTACAGATCAAAAGCTTTAATTTTATTGTTATTCAGCTCACATCAATATTAAGCCTATATTCAGTAGACAAGTTATTCTCAATATTTTAGAATTTGGTACCTACTTTGACTTTATAATCCATTTTACTTTAACACCTTTGAATTTCAGATATTGTGAGGCTATTAACCAAGTTTGAGCACTAGGATTCCTAATGTGCACTGGCCAACATCCTATCTTATAATTACTTATGCCAGGTTTAGCTGTTCCCCAAATCTCTATGGTAAATACTCCTAGCTTATAAATTTGATCACATATACACACAAAACATATATATATATCAATGAAATGTGCATTGTTTACTTTTATCTCCAAAAGATTTATATATGCATTTGTAATGAATTAATTTATATATCTATATTATTTTTATTACTATTATCAATGTCCTAAAATGTTTGTTATTCAATATTTGTTATTAAGGGGAAGATTTTTAATTTATATCTCATTATGTATCATCCTAGAAGAAATTCTTACTATGTTTGAATAAAGCATCACTAAGTTGTCATTCCTTTCAATGCATTTTAAAATTTGTTAGTTTTGCATTCATATTTTAGTGATAATTTTATATCACTATAGTTCTGAAATATTAATAAGCATTACTTTAGATTTCTGTTGTTTGTTTTTGTTCTTTTTATAAACTTTTTATTTTTAATCATTATGGGTAGTGTGTGTGTGTATATATATATGGAATACATGTGATGTTTTTTGATACAGGCATGCAATGTATAATGATCAAATCAGGGTAATGGAGTATCCATCACTTTAAACATTTATTATTTGTGTTAGGAACATTCTAATTTTATGCTTTCAGTTATTTTAAAATATACAATAAATTATTGTTAACTATAGTCACCCTATTATGCTACTGAATACTAGATATTATTCATTCTAACTTTATATTTTGTATCCATTATCCCCAGTTTCTCTCTCTCTCTGCACCACCCTTCTCAGCTTCTGGCAATGATCATTCTACTCTCTCTCTCCATGAGTTCAACTTTTTTTTTTTCTTTTAGCTCTCACATATGAGTGAGAACATGAAATATTTGTCTTTCTGTGCCTGTTTTATTTCACTTAAAATGTCCTCCAGTTCCATTCATGTTGTTGCAAGTGACAAGATTTCATTTTTTTCTTATAGCTGAATAGTATTCCATTGTGTATATATACCACATTTTCTTTATCCATTCAGCTATTGATGGGCACTTAGGTTGATTCAATATCTTGGCCATTGTGAACAGTGCTGCAATAAACATGGGAGTGCAGATGTCTCTTTAATATACTGATTTCCTTTCTTTTGTATACATACTCAGCAGTGGAATTGCTGGGTCATGTGCTAGTTCTATTTTTAGTTTTTTGGTTTTTTTTGTTTTTTGTTTTTTTAGGCAGACTCTCACTCTGTTGCCTGGGCTAGAGTGCCATGACATCAGCCTAGCTCACAGCAATCTCAAACTCAAGTGATTCTTCTGCCTCCGCCTCCTGAGTAGCTGGGACTACAGGCATGCGCCACCATGCCCGGCTAATTTTTTCTATATGTATTTTAAGTTGGCCAATTAATTTCTTTCTATTTTTAGTAGAGATGGGGTCTTGCTCTTGCTCAGGCTGGTTTCAATCTCCTGACCTTGAGCGATCCGCCTGCCTTGGCCTCCCAGAGTGCTAGGATTACAGGCATGAGCCACCGCGCCTGGCCTATTTTTGGTTTTTTGAGGAACCTCCATCCTGTTCTTCATAGTGGCTGTACTAATTTACATTCCCACCAACAATGTAACAGGGTCCCCCTTTCTTCACATCCTTTTCAGCATTCATTTTGCCTGTCTTTTGGATAAAAGCCATTTTAACTTTAAATTTCTAAATAGAACATAAACTAGAAACTTGAGAACAATGTTGGATTGCGGAAGGAGCATGGACTTATATCAGGATCCAGTTTTGAAAAAGTAACTATTGTTTTAATAAGTATTGCCTTAAATTTCTGAACAGAAAATAATATAGGAAATAGAGGACAATATTGGATATTATAGAATGATCATAGATTTTGAAGTTTGAGTCTGGCTCTATTATTCACTAGATATGTTGTGCCAGAAAAAGTACTTTCAAATATTAAGTAGCTTAACTCTAGAATGAGTTGAATATTATCTACCAAACAGGGTTGTAATGTGTATCAATTAAGTAAAAATATGTGCAATGACTATTACATAGGTACTCAAAAAATGAACTTTCCTATTTTTGTGTCAATTCTGCACATTAGTTGGAATTTATTTAATTTATGGGGCAAGGACTAAAAGACGGTGCAAATTATGCTTAAAGGTGGTAAAAAAGACTTTATGTTTAAAGCATTTAGTGGCAGTTTTCTAAAGGTCTGCAAGGAGAAATGCTAATTTTAGGATATCTCTCTTCATTCCATATCTCCCATTGGGTGACAATCAAGGAACGTCATGAGATGCAGACAGTTAGGAACGAGGAAAAGAACCACCTTAGCTAAGAGGAGGCTCTCTATCACCCTTTCGTCAGAGAACCTTTATAGATTAATGAATGCTTTTTATATTTCGAACACCTCTGTTTCTGCAAAATGCCATGAGAGGCACTGCACACAATTAAAATCACAGAGTTCCCATCTCCAGGGAATTTGCAATCTCAGACATCACAGTGAAGACAGTTGTTAAACTGAAGGCAGCCCAAAACAGTTGATTCTCAAGACCCTGATATTTTTAGTATTTTTATAAGCCTTACTGAAACACACGATGCCTATGTTTGAAGCTGTCCTTTCTTTTCTGTGAATTAGGCCAGAGCATCCAAGAGCTATGTAGTAGTCCATACTCATCTGGTTTTCTCACAAAATTCCTTTAAAATTTCTTTTGCCTAGACCCTCCAATTAATTCCTTTGTAGGATGCATATATATTTTTTAATGTAACCCACTCTTGCATTTATTTTAGGGAAGCAGCTGAAGTTGTCATCTTCCACTCAGTGGCCCTTCTATGAAGACTCATGGCACATATGGGAAATTACAGATTTAAGTATTACTCCTTTGGAGGGATTGGTGGCCATCAGGAAGCTTGAGGCCTAATTTGGGGCCAATGTTATAACTTTAGTACCTATAACATCCATAATTATAAATAATACTAGTGTTTGGTCTTATAGTTGAGATACATTAATACTTTTTTTGACCTTGTTTTATTTTTATGGATTTATGGTTTATGTCATTGAATTAAGTTAATTTTATCACTTGTCAGTTCTTCATATTCTTTATGTCTCTGTGTATATGTAAATAGATAATTGTTTATATGTAAACAGACATTTCTTTTATCATCAACACTCTGCCAGCGCTAATTTACTTTTTGTAACGAATTTTTCAGTTTAAAATTCAGTGTCATAATTTCAACATATTAAAGGGAATTAAAGAGAAAGGGAAATTGGAAGTATGTAAATATCGGAAAGCTTAATGATGGTAGCTATTTGGGAAGGCAGTGATGTGCAGGAAATAATTACCTACTTACATAAAATCCAAACTGTTCCTCATAGTTTCAAACAGTTTCAAAATAAAAATATTACATATCGCAAAAAAGGAAATTTCTGAGGTTATAAATCACAATGCTTAAAATTTAATACTTGTGATTCCTCAAACTTCCCTCCCCACAAATAAGCAATTCATCCTACCATTTAGATAATTAAAATTCTTCTTGCTGCTGGGGATTGGCGAAACTATTATTTATAATAATTAAAAAATATCTTTTTAAGCAGATTTCATTTGATCATTTACCCTAAGCATAATTCATGACTAGTGTGTCCCCTCATAAAGCTATTTTAGCTGTCCCACTGCTTGAAGTGAATTTATAGTTATTGTTTAAAGTCACCCAAAATTCATTCATATTTATACATTCTTTATTGTATTCGGGTACTATGATAAACAGTAAAAGGATGATAACAATATTTTTAGATGATTTACCGTAGGTGCCTGATGCAGTTAATCACTCGTCATCTTTTAAATCTTTTATTTGGTTTCCATTCTGTCTTGGTTTCCTTCTACCTCACTGGCTTTTCTTTCTAATTTACCTATCTGGGGTGTGTGTGTGTGTGTGTGTGTGTGTGTGTGTGTGTGTGTATTTTTCTTAATTTCTCAGCCTTTGAAACTGGAATGCCCCTGAGCTTAGTCCTTGGCCCTTTTCTCTATCTATACCAGTTCCCTTGGAGAGCTCATAGATTCTTGTGGTTTAAATATTATGCTGACAACTCCAAAATCTGTATCTACAGACCTTGCCCCTAAACCATAGTCTTGTATATCTGACTGCCTATGTGACATGTGCCATTGAGTCTCAAACCTTTCATTTTTTAAACTGAGCTCCTGATTTTACCCAAAGCCTGGTCCCCTCCCTCATTATTTTCCCCAACTCAGTTAAATATAGCTGTTCAGGCCAAAAATCTTAGAGTCATCTTCGACTCTTCCCTTAATTTCACATCCCAAAGATAATTTATCAGTAAATTCTATTGGTTTATTTTCAGGATATGTCAAGATTCTGACTGCTGCTGCCACTCTTATCACACTAGTCCAAGCCACCACAATGTTAGACTCACATAATTGCAATAGCCTCTTGTGCTAGTCATGACACTAACTGCTATAGCAAACAACTCTGAAAATTCACTGGTTTTGCACAGTAAATGTATTATAAATATTTGCTCACATGGTAATGAGTGAGTGAAAGATCCACATGGCCAGTCAGGGACCCAGGATTCTTCCATATTTTGGAATTCTCTGTTGGATTCTCTGCAACTGGCAGAGAGTATGGATGAGTTTTCTCATGGGCCAGGACTAGAAGTAGAGTAACATCACTTCTGACTACTTCTCTTTGGCCAGAAGTCAGTTGCATGGTTATATCTAGCAAGGGAAACTGGGAAATAGTGTGAAGTTATGTATTTAGGGTGGAAATAAAATTATTTGATGAACATGTAGCAACCATGGTGATCCTATTGAAATGTAAGCATGAAATTGTTCTATTGCTTAAAACTTTCCAAGGGTTTTCTTCTCACTCAGAGAAAAACCCTCAATCTATACAATGGGCTATGAGGCCCTACATAATCTGGCTACCATTACTTTGACTTTTATTTCCTACTACTTTTCCCCTTGTTCACTCATCTCCAGTCACACTGTCTTCTTTGATGTTCTTTGAATATGGCAAGCATGGTCCTCGTACCTCAGGGCCTTTGCACTTGCTGTATCCTCAGCCTTAGGAATCAATAGGGTTTGTCATTTAGTAGATACTAAATTATAATTATATATATAAAATATATTTAATATGTATATTATATATTATATAACATATTTACTATACATTTTATATATTATGTAATATATATAAACTTATATAAGCATAATAATAATACTGTATCAAATGAATGAATTCTTCATGCCTAAGGATTTTTAAATCAAGCTAAGAAGACAGACAACTGAAATATCTCACTACAATAGAAAGATATTAAGAGCTATAGAAACAAAGAAAAGACTGATTTGTTCTGCCTGAATGCCCTGAGACATCACAATGGGGACAGTGTTTATTTGGCCGTTGAAGAATGAGTAGAAGTTTTCTAGGTCATGAGGGGAAAGTCATTCTAGGGAGACAAATAACACAAACAAAGGGTTGAAAGCAGGAGTATTGTGATATTTGGGAAACAACTGAGGAATTTGAGGGGTCTGGAGATGGGTATGTGTGCATATACTTAAGGAATGGGGAAATTAGGCTAAAATATTAGGTTAGTTCAAAAGTATCTAGCATTTTAACAAATTTGGATTTTACTCTGTTGTCAGTGGAGAAACTCTGCAGTCCTTAGTAGGATTATGATGAGTCCAGGTACATGTGTATGAAAAATAAACTTGGTGATGTGTGTAGGAAGACTGAAGGGCCAATGTCAGGGAGCTTAGGTGGGAGGCTACTCTGATAGTCCACGATAGAGAAGATGAATACCTGGTCTAAGGTATTCGACAAGGACTCATAGTGACAGATCTAACCAGTCATGAAGATATCATCCAAATTGCTTGTAAGGCTTTACATGGTAGGGGAGAGAAATCTGTTCAAATGTGGCTAGCCCTTTAGATCTTAGGGATCATTGGCTTAAGCTAAGCACTACACTTCTCCATCCGTGTGAAAACTGTTTCAATGTTTTCCATGGCCATTAGAGCACAGTCTTTGAAATCTGAATCTCCAGCATCTTTTTGGGAAGATATTATTTTGTGAGCAAAAGAAGACATGGACATTTACATGACTAAACCTTGACAAATTGTTTGGTTTTGAATTTGATCCTTGACTCATCATGGCCATTTAGCCTTTCTGAAATGAACTCCATGATCTATAAATGCTTTACGTCATTATTGACTTTATTCTATGCAATTTAAAAAATATTTATTGAATACTCATGATGCTCACATTGTAAGGTACCACAAGGCGTACAGATATGCCTAGTACACAGAGAAGAGCATCCAAGCCACAGTATCTAACTGTCACTGCCTTGGCCCATTACAAGCTTCCCCCTAATAATATGACAGTAGAAACTTATGAGCCTTGACAATAATACTTATAATAGGATTGCTTCTCTGGCAGTAAGCCATTTGTACTTCTATTAACTTTCTAAATCTGAGCTGAATTATTTCCAAAAGATGATTCTTTTGTTCTTGTTCCTGAATGTCCTGCATTTTTAAATTTAGTTAGTTATGTGATGTTGGATATGCTAAGTTGTGCGTGTATATATGTATCTGTGCTTCTGTCCGGCTCAAGTACAGGGCTGATGAGTAACTAGGCTTCGACCAAGTAAGTATTAAGGAACCAACACTATCCATCAGTTTCTAACTGACATAATATGTTTATCCCTCTAGACAGTACAAAATCCAGAAAAATCCTTCCTGTTATTTTTTTAATGATAGAAGCCATTTCCTACTAATAGTTTTCTTCATAAACAATGTATATATTAATAGTGAAGAAATGTAAAAGCCCAAGTTTACCAGGAACTGCACATTTGAAAAATGCTGTTATGCAAAATCATGAATACTGTGTCTTTTCTTAGCCCTAGGGAAATTGGTGATCTAACATATCTGAGCCTGGAATGTAATCCCACTGTGAGTTCATTTCACACTGAGTAGAACTTGGTAAAATATACTTGACTAGCTTCTGGGCGCTGATGGTATTTCATTTTTGTTGGTGTTCTTAGCTTCAATGGACTTAGAAATAGCCTTGTTCTAGGAGTATAAATAACAGTCTTCTCGTAGCCTTCTCGTCCTTTCTCAGAGTTGCTGTCGGGTTCTCATTCTTCCTTTAGCTTTCCCAGCACAAGCTGGGTACTCTGAAATAAGAAACTTCTTCCTAACTCCTGACCTTAGCAGTCGCCACCACCACGTAGCAAACTGCTGCAAATGTTTCTTTTTCCTATTTATTTTTGTATAATCATCAAATGGAAGAGGCCTTGCAGCCTACTGGTTTTATTTGGGAGGAAATTTTATGGTTTTAAAAAGTTGAGCAAAGCATTTCTCCCATGGTTTTAAGCCTTCTGAAGAAATAGGACAGTGTAGGAGGCATATTTGTATCATTTTAGAGTAGAGTCTAAACAAATAAAAAGTACTCTCCATAGGAAAATGAAATAGGAAATTGGTCAATAGCTGTTACTTTAGGAGAAAATGCTATAGTTTTACATTCTATTTTGAGAGGACTATTGATATTTCCAACAGAAGAGGTAACATTGTAGCAGCAATGATTTGTGTGGAAGGGTGAGCAGATCACTGAGGAGGTTGTTAAGTCCCAGTGGGGGTTGGTCCAAGAATCAGGCAGTTATGTTGAGTGAAAAAGGTTGAGGCAAATAAATCTGAAAGAGCTTATTAAAAAAGCAAGTGATCCTATGATTGAGTGTTCCCAGATAGTCTTTCAGTATCCCATGATGGCAAATTTTTTTTTTTGTAGAATTATCTGCATGAGATTTCCATAAGATACAACCGATTCCAAGTGTTCTATTTATGAACTGCTATATTAGAACAGTGCCTGGTGTATAGTAAGTGCTCAGTAAAATATTTAGTATGAATAATCTTGAATATATTTTGGAGGTGATATTTATTGAGCACTTACTATGATCCAGGCACTTTTCTAAGCACTGGAAATATAGTGGACTATAGCAGTACATGAATAAAACAGTTGGATTTTATTGGGGATTCTTATACTTTTCATCACTGAAATTTATAAGCCATTAAATGTGAATAGAATTGTTCTGTGATTCTCATAGATTATCTTGCTGATTCCTCAATCTCAGCATTAAATCAATCCAAGTCCACCACTTGAGGACAACTTTATCCCTGGCTACAGGTGCTTTTGGAGTTTCCTTTCCTTCTAAAGAATTTCAGGCAGTTTTCTATAATTATACAGCAACTTTCCCACTTTTTCACTGGCAAATCAAGGGCTTAAAGCAAATGGGATCTCTTAACTCTGTATCTTAGGTATTTGTCAGAGAGTTGGGTATGAATTTTGCTATTTTTTTCTCTCAAAAGACAGATTAAGACAATTCATGTTTGAGAATCATGATCTAAGGTTCTTTCCAACCAGTGTCACTGCAAATGAGTTGAGGATATGCAGAAACACTGAGTCCTTGGTATCCTCCCATTAGAGGGGCAGGTATAGGTCTGGAAAAGTCTGTGAAGCACCATCCAAGGAATAAGTGAATCATTCATTTTCTGAATTTTCTAAGATCTGAACTATTACTGTTACCATGTCAGCTCACAAGAAAGTTAGAATGATATTTTAGATGATGCTCATTTACTGTAGAAATTCATTCAAAGAATTATAACATATGTCCTAAGCTTTATGTTTTTAGAAGATTGTTATTTTTAAAAAACCACATAGACTAGATTATTATTGGAGATACATATATTTGAAGGGGACAGAGCAAGATGGCGGACGAGAAACACCACCAGAGTGTCTCTGCAGTAAAGACAGCTTCTAGAAGATGTTAGAAGAAAGAAGCAAGCAAATGACCATACATTGGACGGGGGTCGGAAGGAGGAGTGCCAGAGACTACAAGAGACTCCATGGGAGGAGGTTGTAGAAGAGAACTGGAAGGAGAGACCTCCAGAGCGCGTAGTTTGGAGACCAGGGGCAAGGGTAGGCAGAGTGGTTAACTTCCCTCTCCCTTGCATCTTGGACTGCTGGTGGGCTCCCCAGCGGTTGGAGAGACCTGCGGACACCATTCCAGAGATGGCCACCGCCACTGAGCGGTGAGCTTGTAGCGGATGCGGCACCAGGCCCCCAACCCCCTCGGGGCCTCTCTATGCGCACAGACCCGACCGCACGGCAGGCACCATATTGCTGCACTCTCCCCTCCCCCGTCCCTACCGCAGCTGCTGAGAGAGACAATGTAGCCACCAACTGGAGGCATCTCCAGGGAACGGGACCTTCCCTTTTGGGGCTCTACAGCTGACTGAGGGGTACTCAGATGGGGAGCTCCCGACCCGCCAGCCCTCCCAGTTGCTGCTGGCCTGGTGAGTCCAGGAGAATGGGACAGACCCTGAGGCTGAGAGACATCTACCCAGCTGGGGCTACCCGTGGGGGAATTAGGACTGGCACTCCTCTCCCTGGTGGGGTCAGGGATTGAACTCCGGGGCC
>CAUYPO010134280.1:0-15327 GCA_963574435.1 Cheirogaleus major
AATGTGTAATGATCAGGGTATTTAGGGCACCCATCTCAAATGTTTATCTCTTTTTTGTTTTGGGAACATTGTGATTCTTCTCTTCTACCTATTTTGAAATATACAATAAATTACTATCTATAGTCTTCCTACTGCACTACCAAATACTAGAATTTATTCCTTCTGTTTTTGTACCCGTTAACCAACTTCTCTTCATCCTTCATCCCTCCCTCCACTTGTACTTTATTTCTGTCCTCCTTTCTTTTCATGCTCACTTCTCCTGAACAAATTAGTGTGTATTTCTTTTCTTTCTTTCTTTTTCTTTTGGAGACAGGGTCTTTCTCTGTTGCTTAGTCTGGAGTGCAGTGTTATGATCACAGCTTACTGCAGCATTAAGTGATCCTCCCGCCTCAGCCTCCCAAGTAGCTGGGACTCCAGATGTGAGCCATTGTGGTGTCTCGTCTCGTCTCCTCTCCTCTCCTCTCCTCTCCCCTCCCCTCCCCTCCCCTCCCCTCCCCAAGCCTCCCAAGTAGCTGGGACTACATGTGTGCACCACCATGTCTGGCTAATTTTTTATATTTTTGTAGAGGCGGGATTTTGCTCTTTTTGCTCAGGCTGGTCTCAAGCTCCTGAGGTCAGGTGATGCACCCACCTCAGCCTTCCGGAATGCCAGGATTACAGACATGAGCCACCGTGCCTGCATGTGTGTTTCTTGATATCAAGGACTTTCTCTTAGATAGCCATAGTACAATTATAATCAGGAAAATTAATACCAATATAAAATCATCTAATACATAGTCAACATTCAATTTTTGTCAATTGTCCCAATAATGTTCTTTTTCATTATAGTTTTTTTCCTAATCTTGTATCCAATTTCAGATCATGCATTGGCTTTAGTGGTCACATCTCTTTAATGTCCGTTAATTTGAGTTTGTCAGGTATTTCTTGTGTGTAGCATTAGCTTATATGTTTATGGCAATAACATTACACAAATAATGATGTTTCCTTCTTTTTTGTGCCTCACATCCAGTGGCCCATGATAGCAGCCCGTTTCATTTTTGGCTGTTCTGACTTTGGTTCTGATAGTGTCCCAGGTTTTTCCACTGTGAAGCCGAACTTTTTTGTCCTTGTAAGTGACCTATGCAGGGAACTTTGGTTGTTTTACCATCCATTGATGATTCCCATCTGAATCAGTTACTAGTTTGGTGGTTGAAGAATGGTGATTTTTCTATTAATAACTCAGTTATCCTCTCTACATTTAGTAGTTGACATTCTATTGCACTGCCTTCATCTTTTTAAAATCAGTAGCCTGGTCACATAGGGAACACTACAGTGTGCCAAATGTGGCACCAGCCATTTCATGTAGAAAGATTGCCTTACTGAGTCTTCAAGTCAAGCCTTGAAGGTAAGTATTATTTTCCTTGTTTTTACTCACATAAAAATGTAAATCCAGAATGGCTAGGGCATCTGCTTGAGGGGATATGGTTAGTGATGAGTCAGGATTTAACCCGCTGTCTGTCAGATCCATATTTTATACTGGAGGATTTTGTTTTTCATATGTAACAAATTGGTGTGCTATTTTTTCATGTACTTACAGTGTTTAGAGGTAGGGAAAGTTCATTTGTCTTCACCATTGACACTTATATTAGGAGGTAAGTTCCTGTAGTGTGAAGGTGAAGGACATGGCCACGTGCACTACCAGGTAACTTAGTGCATTAAGCCTAAATCTTGTAAATCTTACAATAAGTTTGGGTTACATTAGCTTAAAACATTTTACAGTCTTGCCCAAAAATGGCTGAACAGGAAACTATAGTAAAATTATAATTTAAAGGCGAGAGTTAACTTTCCTGTCTCGAGGTTGTGGTAGATAGATCATAGCAGCCGGTTTCTCCTCATGATCTATCACAGGTAGGAAGGGACACTTTAGGAAGATGAGGCTATCTTTCACTGTCATTCTTACAACCCCAAATATTCTTAGTTTTCTTTTATAGCTAATTTAAATGACCATTTAAGAGCTTATTAAAATTTTTCTTAGGGCCTTATATGTTACTGTTCTCAGCATAATGCATTCTTTATTACTCTTATCTGGAGTCTGTGATTATAACAGAAAACCCAGTTCAGTATGGCTTAAACAGAAGTAATAATGAAAACAAACACAATGTATGTTGTGTGCTATGTGCTGGCCACTATTGCAAGCACTCGTTTTTCATTCATAATAACTCATTTAATCCTCACAATGATCCTGTTGTTATCTGTATTTTATAGGTGGAGATACTTAGGTACAGTGGATAAGTAACTTGCCTAAGGTCACACAGCTAGTAAATTTGGGAGCATTTACAGGTTTAAGAAAACTTGAAATGCTCAGGGGTTAGGGCTGACCTCAGTGGCAGCTTGATCTAGGGCCTTCGGTAGAATCAGTACCCCATCTTTAAGCTTGCCTTCTCTGTTGTCTTTATTCTCAAACTTCACCCGTCTCCTTTCCTCCCCTCCCCACCGTAAGTTCAGACTCACACCCTTGTTTGTGTATGTCCAGCAGAAAGAGCAGGCTTCTCATCCTGATGGGTCCACTTGGTCATGGGCCTGTCCCTGATCTGACTGCTGTAATGAGGAGCCTTGTGTGGCTAAGCTACCAGCACTTAGAACCACAGGGACTAGGAATTGGAGAGCATGGGTGTGGTCCCTCAAAGGAAATCCGGAAATAATTAGGGCGCTGAACCATTCAAAAAAGTCCTCACTAAATCCCTTTGTACAAAATAGCACTTTATTTTTATAATCTATTACTACTACTAAAATTTTAGAAAATGTTCCCTCGTTGTACTGCATTCCAAGGTGTGGTCTCCCGATACGTTAAACTGTTTGCTAGTGTTACCCATTCTCTTTATGATTTTGTTTTTCAATTCCTCTACAAATTTTATCTTTGCAGACTTCCTCCAAAATTGCCCTTTCATGATAGCCCCTCAGTCTGTGTGATAGCTTTAGGTGTTATTAGACTGTTAGATTTTTTTAGATCATGGAACTCCCAGACTTTATTAACTGTTCCAGATATGGAGCAACCATGGATTCTATACGAGAATAAGGAGTTTTTCCTTAAACTTTCTATTGAGATATAAAGCATACACAGAAAAATGTACAACTTGGTGAATTTCCATAAAAGTTGTATCTATTAACTGCACCCATATGAAGGATAGAATGGTGCTGGCAGCCCAGAAGCCCCCTCATGTTAAAGATTTCCTCCCGTCTGGAGAGGAGCCCAGCAGAGTAGCCTTGGTTTCCTACCCCTTCCTTTTCCTTCAGTCCTGACACCTGCATCTCTAGTTTTTTCCATCTGGCTGTGAAAGAGATTGCTCTGAGCTCCACTTCTGCCTCTTTAAAGGGCCACCTGTTTCCCACCCTCTTGCCCAGAGTGGGACAGGTTGACAGTTTTCCCTGAGGAATAAGCCCCAGCAGATATCCGTGGGCTGTGCCCACAGCTGCCCCTCCCTGAGTGCTCACTGGCTTAAGGCTGGGCACCTCCGCAGGTCTCTGATACCCTAGAGCAGGTGGTGTAGGTTTGGTTTGAGTTTGTCTTGTTTTCTGGCTTTTCTAGTTAATCTAGGTAGGAGAATTAGTCTGCCTAGTTACTTTTAAAAGAGGGTATTTATCATTTTTATTATCTAATATTTAATATTTATTTAATGGCAAACTTTGGTTTTTATTTTGTTTGCCTTATCCTCAGTTTTTCCCTGACCTACCATATTTAAAATAGAAACCTCCCATTCCTAGTCCTCTTACCTACTTTATTTTTCTTCATAACACTTGTTACTATTTGAAATTAATATGATTATTTGTGATACATAAATTATTTTTTATTTGTTTGTCTCCCACGCTGTAATATACAACTCATGAGGTTAGGGACTTTTTTTTCTGCCATGTTATCTGTTATATTCCCAGTTCTTATACAGTTCCTCGAATATAGAAGATGCTCAGATATTTATTAAACAAATGCATAGATGCATGCCTCTTTCTCAGGCATATGACTTGGGTGCCAGGGAAGCTTGCTAGGGGTGGGTGCAAATGCAGGCCTCATAGCTGCACACTGGGGCCTGCCCTTCAAAGATGTTACTGTGGTTTCTTTTAAATCCCCTAATTGAATTTTATCTGCTAGCTCAGAGTTCATCATTCTAGAAATGTAGCTGGATTAGTGCATTATCTATATATGCCATAAGAATAATCTCAGTACTGATTGCTAAGTCAGACAGATCACTTCTGCATTCAACAAAGCTCATTTACTCTTTTGGTCCATTTGTAACATACTCTTATGGTATATCCTGTTACTTTAGCATTTCACTGGTTGGAAAAGCTAGCATCTGCAGTGTTTCCCTTTGCAGTTTATTATACTCTTTAACAATAGGAACTACAAAAATCTGACTCATCCTGGGTTCTCATGTATGTTACTGTATATACTATATTTCATTAAGTCTTCATTCAACAGACATTAATTAAATACCATTTATGTCAGCAGTCTGGTCCTCAACCTTTTTGGCACCAGGGACCGGTTTCATGGAAGACAATTTTTCCACAGCCCGGGGTGGAGGATGGAGTGGTGCTTGGAGCTCAGGCAGTGATGCAAGCTGTAAATACAGATAAAGCTTCCCAGCTCTTCCCAGCTCACTCACCCCACCTCTTACCTCCTGCTGTGCACTCTCTCATTGGGGGTGGGTGGAGCTCTGCGGGGGGGTGGGGCCGCAGGGGGAGAGGAGTTGGGTTGGAAACTGCAGGTTTGTATGACAGGCATTGTTATTTGCATTCATCTAACACTTCCTATTTTATTTTTCTTATTTGGTTAAATGTACCTAGTTAACTTAATGTTTTTAAAATCAGCTTTTCAGTGCTTCGGGAAGAAGCCAGCCAGGAGAGTCTTCCTAGAACCATTCCTATACCGGAAAACCTTCCTAAGGATTTGCCCTTGCTACTGATGGAAGAATGTGTACACGCCAGTATTCATGTTGACTCCTACAGTGATAGGAACCATTCTAGGAAGTGGGTGTGGAGTAGAGTATATATATCATTGAATAATTCATGAAGAATTAAGCTGGAGGTATTAGAAGGGTGATAGGATGAAAAAATTCTTACCACTGATCCAGACCAAAGTTTTCCTTAACAGCATCTTGACCCTTATCTCAAGTGACTATCAGACTCACAGCCTCCTGTTCTCTCTCCATCTTTTGAGATTCTCCTCCACTTACTGCATGTCAGTACCATGTAGTTGAGAACATGGACCAGGGAGTCTGAAGACCTGGGTCCTAACCCCACCTTCTTTACTTTCTTTTTTTTTTTTTTTTGAGACAGAGTCTCACTCTGTTGCCCTGGCGTCAGCCTAGCTCACAGCAATCTCAAGCTCCTGGGCTCAAGCGATCCTGCTGCCTCAGCCTCCAAAGTAGCTGGGACTACAGGCACGTGCCACCATGCCCAGCTAATTTTTTCTGTTTTTAGTTATTTGGCTAATTTCTTTCTATTTATAGTAGAGGCAGGGTCTCACTCTTGCTCAGACTGGTCTCGAACTCCTGAGCTCAAGCAATCTTCTCGCCTTGGCCTCCCAGAGTGCTAGGATTACAGGCGTGAGCCACCGCACCTGGCCTGTTCTTTACTTTCTAACTTGGACTAGTTAACACCTCTGCGCCTGTCTCTCCATTTCTACATTGTATACCTTTATGTGCATATCTGATGGCGTTATTGAGAATTAAAGAATATTCATTTATTGACCATATATTTATTGAGTCGCTATAGGTGTGAGGCGTAATTCTAGGTACTGATAATATAGTTAGAAGAATACCAGACACAAGGTAGGTGCTTAGTAAATACCGACAAATACTAATGTTATTATTGCCATTCATTCAATCCTTTCCATCTCTCCACCAAATAGCTGTTTCCCCTCTTCTTCTAGCAGGTGGGCTGTGTATTTATTAGAAGTAGGGATGAGCTGATGTTATATTTCCAGCATTTTCCACAACTATATCAATTTGAAATATTTGGTCTTGCTGTATATCCTAATTATGAGTTCAACAAACATGGTCATATAACATTTCTGAATGTAATTATTACTTGTGACATAGTTGGGTCTCTAGAAAAGGTATTTTTTTAGACTGAGGACTGACAGATTCCAGTGGTAGTTACCATTACTTCTTTGTAATGTGATGACCAGATTTAAAAAAATAATAAATTTTGGGAAACTAAAGTAAAAATCTTTTGATGGTACATATAGGATAGAATGAACCTGGATTTGTTCCCCACATGTAAGTGGGAGGGCTAGGGGATGTTCTCTTGAGTTTAAAGAGAAATGTTTAATACAAAAGAAACACTTTTTTGATGATAAGAGTGTTGTTGCATATTCTTCTCTAAAACTTAGCTTTAAAAAAAACCCCCCACTATTGATACCTGACAGATTCTGTAAGTCAGGAATTTGGGAAAGGTCAATTGGGTGATTCTTCTGCTCTTTGTGGTTTTACCTGAAGTCACACTGCGATACTCACCTCGCAGATGGACTGGCCTGGAGGGCCCATGATAGTTTCACTAACATGTCCTCACCCGGGCAGGCAGTGCTGGAGAGCTGGGCTCAGCTGGTGTTGTCGCCCAGAGCCTGTGTGTGTCATGGGGTAGCCAGGCTTACATCATTGGCTGGTGCCCTCAAACAAGCAGCCCGAGAGAACCAAGTGGATGCTCAAGGCCTTTTACGACCCAGTCTTGGAATTCACATAGTGTCACTTCCATGGCACTCAGTCCTACAGACTGGAGCCTGTAGAGATTCAAGAGGAGGGAACATAATTCTTTCCCTTGATGGAAGAACCACCACTCTACTAAGATGCTTTGTTTTGACATTTTAGACCAAGGACAAAGAAGCAGCTACAGTTTTCCAAAGAGAAAAAAATAGGGCTTATATAAGAAATCAGGACTTCTAACTTCCAATGTTGCTTTTGAGAGTATAATGGAGCAATATTTTTTATATTCTGAAGAAAATTATCTCTAATCTGAAAGATCTTACCCAAACTATTAAGTATGAGGGTAACAAAGATAGCTTTTGGTAGGTAAGGCTTCTAAGGTTACTGGGAGTATTCTAGATCTGACTGTAACCTGATAGGTATATTATTAGTCTTAAAACTGTACGTTTCCATCGCATATACTCTGTGTGGGATAAATTCCACATTTAAAAGAAATCTAGTTAGGTATGTGCCAGTGGTTAACAGTAATTACCTCTGGGGATTGCCATTGGGGTGGAACTGACCTTTTTTATTTTTTAAAGCTACTTTTAAAATTCCCATATTTACATTTTTTATAATTAATATTTTATAAGGGTATTAACCAGTAAGTATGTATGTTAAAAATTCTTTTACAAAATTATTATAAGGGTTGCTTGTAGCTAAAGCATGGTTTTATTAATAGTTGGGTTTTTTTTTTTTAAGAGACAGGATCTTGCTATATTGCCCAGGCTGGATTCAAACTCCTGGGCTCAAGTGATCCTACTGCCTCAGCCTCCTGAGCAGCTGGGATTATAGGCACACGCCACCATGCCTGCTGGTAGCTAAATAGTTTTTTTGACAGTTTATGAATTGGTACATTTGAAATAAATAAAACTAAGAAATCTCTCCCACAAGCTCCTAGGAATTACCTTGTATTAGCTTTGGTTCTTATGTAATTAAATTTAAAACTATACCCATCAGGTTTAGAATTATTTTGAGTGACCATTTATGTTAGGCAGAAGAAAATGTATAGAACTTTACACAGAAGGAATATGAAAATAAACACAGAGTAGGAGTTAGTGCTAATAGTGGGTACACAAATTTGTGTTTACTTACTTTCCAAGATACCATTTAAAAATTTTTTGTGTGTAAAATGTTTTCATGGAATAAAATGGTTTGAATATGAATATTAAGTTTTCAGAAATTGACATTTCTGCTTTTTATACTCAAATGTGAATGCTGGGCTGGGCTCCGTGGCTCACACCTTTGGGAGGCTGAGGTGGAAGGATCCCTTGAGGACAGGAGTTTGAGACCAGCCTGGGCAACATAGTGAAACTCCATCTCTACAAAAAATTTAAAAATTAACTGAGTGTGGTGGTACACACCTGTAGTTCCAGCTACTCAGGAGGCTGAGGCAGGAGGATAGCTTGAGCCCAGGAGTTCAAGTTTGCAGTGAGCTGTGATTATGCCACTGCACTCCAGCCTGGTGACAGAGTCAGACTCTGTCTCCACACACACACAAAAAAAAACACAAGTGGATGCCTACTGCATGCTTCACAGTGTCAGGCACCAGAAATGCAGAGAATCCTAAGGCTAGTCCCTGAATGACAACTGCCAGTTTAGGCATCTGTAAAATACTGTGGCTGTGCAGAGGATAGGGGATGATCACAGGAGAAATGACAGAGGAGGTAAGAGTTAAACCGTCTTGAAGGAAGAAAAAAGGAATAATGTGTATAAGGTCACAGAAACAGGAAGGGCCCGGTGTTGTGGGGCCAGAAAAGAGTATGGTGAGCCAGTAAGCAGAGATGAGAATGCGAGAGGCCCCTAGTAGCATGGCACATATAGGAGCTATGATGACCTGATGTGCTGTGCTCGGGGCTTTATGTCCTGTCTGGTTAGCTAGCAGTATGAAGTGGCATGGTGGTGGGTGAGTGGCCATGGGCTATTGGAAGCAGGGAGGTCATCACCATGGGCCAAAGACCTAACAAGAAAAAAAGGGATTTGGTTAACCTGAGATTATGCTTGTTTGATTTTTAGAGGCAAACAGTGGTTCTTTAGAGCAATGAGAAGTCAGTGGATTCATCACTGAGTCCTTTCCTCAGATTCTGGCTGTATCTGTCATTCACAAGCAACCAAAAATTTGGCCTGAATTGGTTTGGGGTGGTGGGAAGGCTCATATAACTAAAAGTCCAGAAGTGGGTTTGGCCCTAGCTTGGTTTGAATCAGAGCTTCAACTGTCATTCAGGCTTCTGCTCTGCCCCTCTGCCTACCTCCGTCAGCTTGCTTTTGCAGCCAGCTCCTTATAGGATAGAGGGCAGTGACAGCACATTTCTTGTATCATATTTTCACATGCTGTCCTGAGGAAGTGTTCCCTGCTTTCCCAGCAGAAACCATGAAGTGCTCATTTCTGATTGGTCACATGCTTCTCTGTGGGCCAATCATTGTGGCCAACGGGGTGAGACATGGTGATTTGTATTAAGCCAATTAGAGCCTGAAGATGGGGGTGGCATTAGTCCCATTTAGACGCATCATGGTTTTGGTTGTTCAGGACACTGAACAGGAAGGTGTGGGAGGCAGCTACCAGCAGACTTCTGAGAGCTCAGCTATGTTTCAGAATGTGGTTTTTTTTTTTTTTTTCCTTCCGGTTCTCAGTCTCCTTTTTGATAGAAAGCACAGGAAAGTCAATTAAAACTCCAGCTTAGCTTACCTCACAGCAATAATATTAATAGAAAAGTGGGCTGGGTGCGGTGGCTCACACCTGTAATCCTGGCACTCTGGGAGGCCGAGGCGGGAGGATTGCTTGAGCTCAGAAGTTCGAGACCAGCCTGAGCAAGAGCGAGACCCCGTCTCTACTAAAAATAGAAATAAATTAATTGGCCAACTAAAAATATATAGAAAAAATTAGCCAGGCATGGTGACATATGCCTGTAGTCCCAGCTACTCAGGAGGCTGAGGCAGAAGGATTGCTTGAGCCCAGGAGCTTGAGGTTGCCGTGAGCTAGGCTGACGCCACGGCACTCACCCTAGCCTGGGCAACAAAGTAAGACTCTGTCTCAAAAAAAAAAAAAAAATAGAAAAGTGCCTGGTAATAAATAGGTGCTCGTGCTGGGAACTTCTTTAGCTGTATCTGCTCTTGGTACTTGGTAATCGTGTTCTGTCTTCCAGATGAGGACTTTGAAAAATCAGCCTTGATTTTACTCAGCTGTTTTTAAGTAACTATTTGGCACATGTCTAATATTTTATGTTTATGTATAAATTGACTTAGTACAGCATAGGAGACTAAAAAGGTAATAATAAGTAAAATAGAAATATCTTAGATCCTTATATATATATATATATATTTTTTGAGACAGAGTCTCTCTCTTTTCACCCCGGGTAGAGTGCAGTGGTGTTATCATAGCCCACTGCTACATCCAACTCCTGGGCTCGAGCCATCCTCCTGCCTCAGCCTCTGGAGTAGCCGGACTACAGGCGCACACCACGATGCCCAGCTAATTTTTCTGTTTTTAGTAGAGAATGGGTGGTATTCTTTTTAAGTCTGATTAACAGTTCAGTACTGTTTGTTAAATGTTGGTTAACTAAGTTAAGGTACATTTGCACAGTGCACGAAGCCAGAAAAAAATAGAATGAGGAAAGTTTCAAATAAATGAAAAAAGCAGAATGTAAACAAGTATGTCTAATGTGCCATTGTTTGTGTAGCTTTTGCTACAGATTTGATGTTTTGTAATGAATTCAACCTAAAATTACATGGCAAAATAGCACTTGTATGCAAAATTTATAATGTAGTAAAATCACTGTAATAAATAACATTATTTGAATCATAAATAAAATCAAGCTGCTTTATACATTTCTCACTCTGTCAAAGGTTAAAACAAAAGCCAGGTGCGATGACTCGCACCTGTAATCCCAGCTTCTAGGGAGGCTGAGGCAGGAGGATCACTTGAGCTCATGAGTTGAAGACCAGCCTGGGTGATGTAGTGAGACTCCCGTATCAAAAAAACAAAAATTAAAATAAGAAACAAAATCTCCACCCCCACACAAATTTACAGTGGACATGTCAAAGCTTACACTGCAGTTTCAACAGCATTTTTCACACCCTGATACAGTGCAAAGGAAATTTATTTGTCTCAGAATCTATTCAGTTGTGGAGTTTTCACCTAACTTTCACTTGGAAGAGATTAATCTGCAATGTATTGACATGCTAAAGGAAATATAAATAGAAGAATTTAACAGGATTCCATAAATACCTACTAAGCAATTAATATGTCCAGTTAAATGCATGCTTGTGGATTAATATCAGCATTTGGCAGTTTCTATTTGTGTGAAGTCATTCTCTAAGATAAAATATGTTATAAATAAATATTAACAGAGAAATTAGGTAAGAGAAAGAAACAGACATTCAGATTAGAAAGGAAGTAAGACTATTTCTAGTCATGTATGACATGCTCTTGTACCAAATATAGAAAATCCTAAGGAATGAAATGAAGAAAACAATTCCATTTATAATGCATCAAAAATAATAAAATACTTAGAAATAAATTTAACCAGAGAAGTTCAAGCTTTGTGCACTAAAAACTGTGCACATTGAAAAAAAATAAAGATGACCTAAATAAATGGAAAAACATCCTGTTTGTGATCATAATATTAAAGTTAATATAAATATATAAGTTTTATAAATATAAAAGTTAATATTATTAAGATGGCAGTACTCACCAAACTGTTCTGCAGATTCAGCACAATTCCTATCAGAATCCCAGCTGCCTTTATTGCAGAAATTGACAAGTTCATCCTAAAATGCAAGGGGCCATTTCGTTACTGTATATGTGTGGCAGGGGAGTGTGTGTGTTCAACTAGGTGGAGCACAGTAGTGGCTGAAACTTGCTGTTCATTTAACTTGGTATGATATTGTTGTAGGAGAATGACATCTTCCTGGGCTGGGAAAAAGGAGCTTATAAGAAATGGGGAAAGAGTAAGAAAAAGTGTTCAGATTTAACTCTAGAAGAAATGAAAAAACAGGCTGCTGTCCAGTGTCTTCGATCTGCTTCTGACGAAGTAAGTTTGCATTTTATTTCTAATACTTAAGAAAAGAAGGTGTGCTTTAAGTTTACAAATGTAACAACTTGACCCAAAAAACTTAGGAAAATAGACTACTCATTATCTTACCACTGTAACAGGAACATTATTACTTTTCCTTTATGTTATTTTTTCATATATTCAAAATTTTATGAAGTATATTCTTTTATATATGCTACTTTAATTAGAGTATACACAAAATTTTATATCCTGTTTTTGATTTAACATGTTTCATCCTGTTTTTACATTGTCTTTACTCTTTTTAGTGTCTAATTTGCAATTCATCAAATAATATTTCAACAGCAGTATAATATAATCTTCATTGCTAGATATCTAGCTTGCTCTTGATTTTTTTTATTATGCTATCTAAAATATTTTATGTGTGCTTTTTCCATGTGGTTTTTCTACATTATTTTTGGGGGGTATATGTTCCTAGAAATGGGATATGAGTTCACACACTTTAAAAGTACTGTATTTGCATATGATTCATAATTTTTCTGTTTTTTATAAAATATTATAAGATTATTTTATTCCTCTTTTAGCACTTTATATACAATATTTCTCATGTCTTTCAGCTTCCTGAAATAACAAAATAATTTTAGAATATTATCATCTATCTAAATTAATATTATGAATTCTTACCTAATCCCTGAGATCGTAACTACTTAAAAATTATTTTGCTTTGACCATGCTATTCGAGATAGTGTGGTTTAAGTACTTTTATGATGCAAGGTCAAATTGAGAGGATTTTGACTTCCAGAAACTCTTTTCCTGACCTAAGTTGTTCAAAGGTCTGATGTTGGGATAGCCAACTTTGCTACATTTGATAAACTGTGGAAGTTTATTCTGTCTGGCTACCACCTCTACTGCACATGCCTTTTAACACTTACTTGTTCAGTGTTTCCTACCATGGGTTTTCATCCAACTCAGAATTGTCTGTGAAAGCCTGGCTTTCCTGGCCATGTACTCAGGGTACCTGTGTATGCCTCAAATATTATGGCCGTCATATCCTAAATTACAATTGTTTGTTTGACTGTGCTCATTGTTGGGGCAAGGTTCGGGAGTTAATGGGAGTTACCTGTCTTTTTTTTTTTTGAGATAAGAGTCTTGCTCTGTCATCCAGGTTTGAGTGCAGTGGCAGCATAGTTCACTGCAACCTCAAACTCCTGGGCTCAAGTGATTCTTCTGCCTCACTCTCCCCAGTAGCTGGGACCACAGGTGTGCACCACTACACCCGACAAATTTTTCTATCTTTAGTAGAGACAGGGTTTCACTCTGGCTCAGGCTGGTCTCAGTAATCTTCCTGCCTTGGCCTCCCAGAGTGCTAGGGTTATGGGTGTGAGGCACAGTGTCTGGCTTATCTGTCTTTTTTATTTCCAACTGGCTGGTAGAGTGAGTGCTTATCACATAGAAGATACTGAATTTCTCTTGAAATGAATTTAATATTCGTTTGTTTAAAAAGCCTACCCTTTATGTCCGATCCTTTTTCTTACTCCCAATTGTTCCCTTCCCCCACCCCTTTGATTTTTTTAACTTCTGAATTTCTTAAGGCTGCTGTCTCATACACTATGGGCTAGGAATTTGGAAGTTACTGCTTATACCTTTAGTCAGGTACCATTTCATGACAAAAAGAAGTAATGTAATTAGCCTAGTTTAGAAAAAATGTAAATATATATAAAGGATATAGGGATATCTTACTGAAACCAGGTGCTAGAAGTGTAACAGCCTTAGGAGGGACCTGAACTGTGAATTATAGGATGGGCAGACAAAGTCACTTTCTGTAATGACTCATAGTCTCTCATTTGCTTCTTTCCCTGTGTCTGGGTCATTCTCTCTCTTTCTGAACTCTGGCTTTCTGTGCTTTAGTACACATGTGATGAAGAGTGGCGATTCTAGCCCAGCATGACCCCTGAACTCTACAGTCCACCATCTAGAGAGAGAATCTGATTGGCTGGGCTTGAGCCGGGTGTCCACCCCTGATTTGATAAACCATTGCATGCAGGAAGGCCCATCCTGGAGGCCCACCCCTTCAGCAGGGGCTGCAAGTGATGGGAGGTCTGCAGAGAAAACTGTGATTAGACAGTAACCCAAATGGTGTTTTCTTCATGACACTGAGGGAGTAGATTGATAAAATAATTTGGAGCTTTTAAAGGAATTCAGATGCAGATGGTTTTTTTGGTGAGAGGTTAGTTCAGGTAAATTCTTTGAGCAAAATCCAAAGAAGCTGCTGAGTCATGGTTGGATGGAAAATATGAATAGGACAATTTCAATCTGAAAAAGGGTCTTATTTTTTCTTTGGACCAAACTTGCTGAGAAATGACTCTAATCTTCAACTCATAGTGAAGCTGAGTAAACAACAAGAGCAGCTGAAATCAACTGTGAAAGAATGAAGAGTATAAACCTTATAAGGGTAATGCAAGGCCCTACTCCTATAGCTTGTTTAATTTGTGTATAGTTCATGCTATGTGGGTATGTTGTGTTCTCAAAAGACCTTGGTATTAGGTGGAAACATGCAAGGGAAGGATAGTGGTTTGCAAAGATCTTTGATTCTTTACGTTATTGCTTTGCACAATGCTATTTTTTTGCCTAGCTGTCATAGGTGGGATTTTTATTTTTGACTCTAATAAAGCATACTTGTCTTATCTTGTTTTTCTCATTTTATAAAAAATTGTTGCATTGCTTTTTCCTAATAATGATTTTTTTGAATCTTATCAAATTTAAATTGATTGAGGAAATGAATGTGCCAGCCATATACCAGGTGCTCAGTGATTACTTATGGAATGCATAAAGAGAAAGTCCTCAAGTCCCAGTTTCTTGCTCCACAGCTACATGCTGTTGTGTGTGCATCAGTCTACAGATCTCGAAACCAGCTCTGCTGACTCTTGGGAAGCCAGTGGAAAGAACTTGAACAGCACTGTCTCTGGTTATTATTATTGCCTGAAAGAATCAATGTGGTACTTTATGAATTGTAGGCTATCCGTGTCCCCTGGTTTTCTTTTTAGAATCTATCTGTTGGTTTTTCTTTTTTTTTTTTTGAGACAGAGTCTCACTTCTGTTGCCTGGGCTAGAGTGCCGTGGCGTCAACTTAGCTCACAGCAACCTCAAACTCCTGTGTTCAAGTGATCCTCCTGCCTCAGCCTCCCGAGTAGCTGGGACTACAGGCATGTGCCACCATGCCCAGCTAATTTTTTTATATATATATTTTTAGTTGGCCAATTAATTTCTTTCTATTTTTAGTAGAGACGGGGTCTCGCTCTTGCTCAAGGTGGTCTCGAACTCCTGACCTTGAGCGATCCTCCTGCCTTGGACTCCCAGAGTGCTAGGATGACAGGCGTGAGCCACTGCACCTGGCCTAGATTTTCAATCTAAGTGTCTGTGGTCAGATCCTCCTCAACCGTTTAATCCCTGTGTTATCTAAGCAAGCTCTTTGGAATCTCTGAGACCCATGTTTCTCCTCTTTAAGAACAAAGAAAAGCGAACACAACACATGATTTGAAGCATGTGCTACCATGGATTGTAATCAGTGTTTCTCGTATTTCATTGCTCTAACCGAGAATGAGGTA